>AYEL01091365.1:0-22958 GCA_000484575.1 Olivierus martensii
AAAAAACAAATTCGCTATATCGGAAGTTGAAATGAATCAAAATGTGATCGATTTGTTTTCACCAAATGAATCATGATTCATTTGATTCACTTAGTGATTGAATCATTCTGATCGAATCACTCATTAACGACCCATCACTATAATACATAATATATTATTTAATGGGCAAAGCCTAGAGCTTTGGTGGAGTTGAAAAACAATTTTTTTTATAATTCAATATTAAGAATTAGAAGAATAGCAAAATATATTATTGTTTGTGTTTATTAATATTTAAGAATATTTCCATACACAAATAATACTAAAAAATATATTAATTAGCAATCTAGAACTCACGTAGTAGGTGGCATTTTGAAATAATTGCACTCGAACAACCTGGTTCATGCCTTTAAATACGGTATTAAACGACACTTCGGCATGCAACGCTCTTATTACTGTACTTAAATTAGTATCGTAACTTTACTGGCAATAACTGAATTATTATTTCATTAATATTTTTTACGCTACTTAGTATATAAATAAAAGTTAAGAGCAAAACATAGTAAACGAAATCGTTTTTTTTTGCATGTTAAACTTTAAATATGCAATATTCCTTCCACTCCCCCGTTGCTAATCAACCGATTGAATGGTTGCAACCCACATTGTAGCCTACAACGATCAATAACTGCAGAAATGACTGTTTTTGCGTATTGTACGAAAGCCGAACCTTTTCTGCTGATGTCAAAACCTTTCTGTCATAACCTACAACGATCAATAACTGCAGAAATGACTCAGTTTTTGCGTATTGTACGAAAGCCGAACCTTTTCTGTCATAGACTACACTCACATGCTCATAATGAGATCATAA
Organism: Olivierus martensii; assembly: GCA_000484575.1. Taxonomy (NCBI): domain Eukaryota; kingdom Metazoa; phylum Arthropoda; class Arachnida; order Scorpiones; family Buthidae; genus Olivierus; species Olivierus martensii. The sequence goes on from AYEL01091365.1 coordinate 845, forward strand.
AGAGCTCTTTATGAGCATGTTGCATAAAGAGTATGAAATGCTCATAAAGAGCTGAAACAAGTCTAGTAACTCTTATTCTTGAGTATGGTTCCATGCCGAACTGTGATGGTGAAAGATTTGTCGTACTACTATCGAGTACTAGAATTGGCCATGAACTGTATAATACTGCTCTTTGCTGCTTCAATAATGTTCCGCAATGTACAATGTTTCAAAGCATTTCCACCTGGCCAATCGGCCAGCCAACATATTGCACAAGAAATATACATTATTTGACGGTGGCCACTTATAGACCCTATCACAGGTTGACTAGAACCCATGATGTGGTCAATTGGAAAGTTGAAGGATAAGGTTCAACTTTCCAATAAAATTCACCAGATGATATTAAAAATCACTGTTTTGTTTTTCTCAAATTTACATACCTGTTTTTGTGAAAAAAATAGGAAAAAAAATTACTAGAAAAACAAAACCATTAATTTTTCTGCTGGCACAATTATGAAATTGAATATCTGTTAAGGCATTAAGCATAATAGACAATTTTTTTAAAAATCCATCAAAATCTCAATTTCAGTAAAAAATTAACTAATTGTAAAAAAATATTTAAACTCAAATATATATAAAATTACATATTGGAAAAAACTGAAGTTAAATTTAAAATACATTATGATAAAATAGATTTTTTAAAAATATGCTTAAAAACATTTTTATTTGCAGAGCATCATTTTTATGAGAAGTTAGGAAAGTCGTAAGAAGTTATTTAGAATTTGAATTCTTATACAAAGTATAAGAATCTAACCTATCAAACTCTAAATAACTTCCTACGATATCCATATAATTGTTTATTCTAGTTCGTTTTTGAAGAATTTTGGATTTTTGAGCTATTATTTTACTCACAATTAATTCTTCTTCTTCCACCTCCTCTGATGATGATGATAATATTTCAAATACACGAGCAATTGTTGATATAACTGCCATCTTGTTAATCTTGAGTGGCTGTTACTTTATTCGTTTTGACTAGAAAATAATCCTACATCGATGCACCACTTATACACTAGAAAGCTACACTAGTGCTGCCAGTGTATCAAATCGAACAGAGCTATAATGATTCAAAAAGTCTTGTGGATTATGACTAACCATCGGGCCAATAATAATTAGAAAAAATGAAAAAACAGTGACATCACTTTCTCTTGGTGCAACCAATAAAATTCTAGCCATAGTAAAATGAACATGACTAGTTATAAATAAGCAAAAAAGATATCACAGAACTACGTCTCCACTAATCAGTCAAAGAAAAAAATAAAGTAAAATTATGTCAGTGGTTTTGAATTTATTAATTTTCAATAGTTTACAGCCATGTGATAGAACCTTAAAATAGAAAACTAATGAATAGCCACAAGCTAAAAAACATTCCACAATTCTTTTTCTGTTCTCACTCTTCTACAGTTGTGTGAAATATAGTTGATTCTCGTTATTTTCGCCGATTTCGTATTCGCCATTTTTCGTGTTTATTTGTAACCACAAAATCGGCTTTCGCGCTTATTCTCGGACTCCTGCTGAGCAATGAAAATACTGATATCAATGTAAGCCATCTCTCTCTCAAATAAAAGGAGTCAGCCAGATGGCTGCATGGCAAAGCTTTGGCTTACTATCCTAGAGGATCCAGGTCCCATACCTCCAGTTTTTCAGTAAAGGTCTGGATCCAGCCCATTGAACCCCATTCTTCAACCATCCGATTGACCCCATCATGGGTGTTGGCCAGCCTGTAATGAGCTCGATAAGTGACCCCCCAAATACAGAATATCCCATAAGGATATGGCAGCTTAATCTAACTAACCTAACTTAACCTCAAATAAAGGAAGTTGTCTGTTACCAAATGTAGTCTCTATGTTGTTCTGTGGAAAAGTCTCATTACCTATCCTTGCTCACTCCACAGCCTGCAAGTAGGCCAAAAGCATGTTCATATTGTCTTCAGGTCTAACCTTGATCTAACAGAAGAATGAAACCCTATGCTTGAATGCAGTCTCAAATTTAGTTGCCTAAATTCCTGCGAATTTGCTCCTTACGCAGAGATTTTAGAAGGTCTGAGGCAAAAAGATGGACAAGACCGACACAGTTCAAGAAGACAATGTGTCAGCTGCCGCATCAAATATCCTGCAACATCATACAACTATTCATCAAAAAAGATTTTATTTACTATATAGTTCGTGTTTTAAAAAAATAAAATAAAAATTATTGTAATTATAATATTGTATATAGTACTGTACACTGCATATACTGTAATACACATTAAATAAGGTGTCTTTAAACAGAAATCACACACAAGGCAAGGATGAAAATGTTGAGAAGAAAGGTTTGCAGGAACCTAACTCTATATCTCCCATAGGCACAATGGTTCAATATTCACAAAGAATTTACAGAACGTAACTACCGCGAATCAACTGTATGTAGATATAGGAAACAAAATAGCTAATACCCTTAATAGTTTTTGCTTGGTTGATGGTACATGAATTTTATGCAATACGACAGTTCCTCTTTGTTCTTTTCTTAGAATATAAAACTATGTATATCAAATGGAGGCAGGAGGCCTGACAAATTTTTTGGCAGCCTCTAGTTTTTATATTATGAATTTAATATTTAAAAATAAGTACTTTATTTTGCAATTACAATGTGGCTTTTTTTATATTGTTGTTGGAGAGGAGTAAGGTTTAAAAATGCGGCCCCACAGAGAGAGAGAGAGGCCCCAGCTTGTGCCTAACGCACCTTATGGTAAATGCAGCCTGGTCAAATATAGTACAGTTAACATATAGTTGTTTTTAGGTTACTTTGATAAAAAAAAAGATCACTTTCTCTTGGTGCAAAATAATGCAACATCAATCTGCAGTTAACTAATGTTGAGTTTTGATAATTTTATATTATTTTTTATGTATGGTTCTTGTAGTTTTGTGTTTGTTATGTTTACTAAGATAATATATAGTGTCCTAGTAAACATTACTAGTGAGAAATCCACAAATTTTGGCATTTTCAACTTCTGACTTATGATGATGGGGTTTGAAACTGATTCTGTTGTAAGTTGACTATCTGCACTTAATATAGTAGAACCTCAGTTCAAAAATTAATGGAGGAAGGAGTATCTATTAATGGTGAAAGTATTTTAAAAATATACTATAGTATGCTAAAATTAAGAAAAATATTGCAATTTATTTTCTTATCTATAAAATAATATCTAAATAAACTCATACTATTTTGTTGATTTTTTTTTGCTATGATTAATTGTGGTGACCAAAAATAAATTTTGAATATTTGTGGAGGACCAAATATTTTGTCCATTAAATCCAAAATCCTTTAAAGCAGGGTCTATTAAACAGAGGTTCTATTGTAATACTGTATTAACAAAATTCAAAACGTCAAAATGATGATAAAATTAAATGTAAAAATATATTTTCTTTCAAAAACATTAAATATTTAGGAATTTTATTCATATCATGAAATAATTTACACATTTAAAATATTGAACATATTTTGATTAAGACATTGCTTATAGGTTACTTTGATAGAAAGACATCACTTTCTCTTGGTGCAAAATAGTGAGCATATATAATATTTAACAATGCTATTATGATTTGTGCCTTTTATATAAATAATATAAAATTTACACTTTTAAGCAATCAGCACCAAAAATTATACTCTAATTTAAAACTAAATAAATATTTACAATCTAAATTTATAATACCAAGACAAAAAATGGCACAGCATATATAGACCAGTTGACAGTGGTTGAAAACATTTCTTTAATAAAGAATTTTTTCTGCCTAATGCTGTGCTGTTTTTTGTCTTTTAATAAGTGGCAGAATGTCTACAACTGTAGTTATAATACCAGATTTCAAAAATAATGAACTGGATTAAATTAGAATATTTTTGAAAAAATCTATATTATTATTAAATATATACATACTGTATGTATAATATATACCGGTATATATAAATAAAAAATATCTACCTATATAAATAATATACACATTAAATATTACATATTACTTCTTAATATACAATCTTAATATACAGCATATAAGCAAATAAAAATAAAATTTGAGGTTACCAGTAAATATTTTATACTTAAATAGTTAACAAACAAAATACAATATGTGCAAAGTACAAAATATAATTAATTACAATATTTAAAATACATTATAAAGTTTACATGCATTTGGAATATGACTTTATGGAATAATTTCTACTTAGTTACAGAAGGAAAAATTTATTTACATCAGTTATTTTTATGGATATTTCTACAGCAATAATATTAGAAAAATTATAAATAATATTAGAGTCATCATTATTATATTATTTCTTTGAATTTATTATTAAACAAAGCCTTCAAAGATAAATTATATCTAGTTAATTAATAGATAATCATTATGATTTTACAAATTTAAAATATACAGACAGTCCTCAACTTATGTAGATTCATTCTTATGTAAAAATTCCCTGACTGACAAGAAAAATATACTGATCTAAATAGATACAGATATAATGCAGTTATGAGCATTTTTCTCATAATTTCATCATTTATCATATCTACATGTATTTTATATGCTTATTAGATTAGTTTTAGTTGATGAGTCAGGATACCTCCTGAAAAACTGGAAATGTGGGACTCTGAATTGAATTCAGATCCTCCAAGATGGTAAGAAACTGCTTTACTATATGACTTGTGTTTATTCTTTAATATATCTACTGGTATTTTTAATGTTATGCTTTTGTGACACACTACTATTGTATACAATATGCTCTGAAATGCATACATTTCAATTGCATAGGGTTTTTGCAAAATGATCTACTTATGTAAGTTGAGGATTTTCTATATGTAATAGGATTTAAAAAAAGTATTTTTAAATACTGTAAATATTTTTCTAAAAACAGTTGAGTGATTTTAGATAAAAAAGCTATCGTATAAATATTTCAATTAAAAAGCTGCAATATATAATGAATTAATTAAATGTAAATAAAATTTATATAAAATAAAAATATTTTAATAATGAATCCACAAACTTATCACTTAGCTGTTCACATCTGATCGAAGACGACTATGATAATTTATATCGAGCATGTGCAAACGTTTGTTTTAATAGTCAGCAGAGAGTGGTAGTTCAGGTTGTCAGGCTACTCACATTCCTAATCATTCTAATTTTATCTTACATTCTTCAAATACTATGGGAAATAATTCTATTCAAGATACAAGAATTGATTCTTATCAAAAGAAAATTAAAGTAAGAAAAAAAGGAATTTTTAAAGGTCTTGGATCAGTTTTTAAGTAAGTATAACAAGATTACTAAATTCACTTTTTTTAAAGAAATTTTTAAAAATTATCAAACAAAATTAACTACAAAGAGATTGAAAATACATAAATTTTAAACAGATAGTGGCATCTTATACAATCAAATCCTGATAAGATGCCACCATCCATTCAGGAACAATTTTGGCAGCTAATCAGGGTTGGCAGTTTATCAAAAACACATGCAGTATAGAAATGAAAATGAACTCTGAATTTATTAAATTTAATAAAAATACAGTACATTTATATTTAGCATTCAAACTTAATATTTCTAAAAAACTATATTTTGCAGTATAGTATACCGTACTATACAGAAAACATCTCCATCTGCTGTTTGATCCTCTATTTTGAGTTCTCTGTAAAAAACAATGTACATAGCTTACTATACGGTATCCTTATTTCCTCGGTATGCAATAAATGATGGAAACGATCTGGTTCTGTCTTAAATTTTCTACATCCTAGGTGTGAACAGGCTTAAAGAGACACATGATTAATCGTTAACTCCATCTCTCCTACCTGCTGGGTACAAATCAATAATTAATACTGTATATACAGTACTGATGAACTTCGGGATGTAAGTCATCTTATATGCCCCTGGCGGGTTAACGAGGACAAAACAATACCAAAAAAGAATATTTTTTTACACGTTTCTATTGGTGGATGACATCTTATCGGAGTTTGCCTATTCCATTAACATAGGGAAGATCCGTTCTGTCAAATTTCTTGATGGTCAGCAAGGGTGGCAGCTTAACGGGGGTAGTCTTATCGGGGTTTGATTGTATAATGTTGTTCCATTATGTATAATAACCATCTTACTGTAAATTTATAAGGAATGTTATATAAAAAAATGTGTTTGAAGATGATTTTGATTAAATGTATTTATGGTAAATGTTTTGTACTTTTAAGTTCTATATTTATAATGAACTTAATTTATCAATCTGCAATACTTCTGGAATTAATTTTTTATTAATAAATTTTTATAATATAGCACTTTTGAATTTTTTCAAACAAAGTTTGAAAATAATTTAGGAAAGCTTTATCAAAATGATTGAATTTATTACAGATTGTTGATTAAATTTGTTTTAAAAAATTTTTATAGAATATGATGTTTTTTTACATTTTATGTTAAGTTATTATTTGACTGGTTTTTTTTATAGCCATAAGATATAGGATTTAAATTCTTACCCAAACATTCCTAAAATTAACAATATTTAGTTATTAATTTTTAATATCTGAAACTTTTTCTGTTGGAATTGAGATATATGCACAGTTTAAATAATAATAATAATAATAATAATAATAATTTTATTATAGAAAATTAAAATTTTGAGTGTATATATAGTATATATATACACAAACTGGCATTTATAACTTTAAATATAAAATATTTTCTATTATTAAAAATCTTATTTGATATTATAAAGTTTCTATTATTATATCTTTTTTAAACAATACTTAAGTTAGAATATGATACAAAATATATTTATTTTTACAATCTTACATATCAAAATAAGTTATTTAGACAAAACTTATAAACAAATGTTTTTAAAGATGTGCAAGTATTTTAATTATTGTAAATAAAAGAGGAATATTAATAAATTAACATATTTATGATAGAAAGTAAAAATACAAAATAATAATTATAATGGTTTTCAAATAAAGTTTTGCAGAATTCTGATTAAAAATTACTGATCAATAACAGATCATGTTTTAATGATCTACATGTGTAAAAAGGAATTACATGATTAATTTTCTTATATTCCAATTCAAAAATTATCTGCTTCAGACTCAAGATAATCAAATATTCAACAACTCTTCTCATGATAAGTGAGAATAGCTATTGAATAGTTGATTGTCTTAGTTCTCTTACTTTTTATAACAAATATTTAAGTAAAAATCTATTGCATGTAAGTGTAGGTGAAGCAAGAAGAAGAGCAAAGGCAGTGGTTATAGATACAAAGGATGTGCCGCTGTTTGGATTGCCGTAGGTGTTAATTTTTGGGTTAAAACTACCAGAGCAGGTAGAAATTAAAATATTATTTTTTCACGTGTTTGAGCTGTCAGATTATTCGATTAATTATATATTGCATGTTTGCTACTTTAATAAATGAAATAAAAATTAAACATAATTATTATTATTGACTAAACTCTGATTCAAAATTCTTCATTAAATATAATACTGGTACAGAAAATTTTATTACTATTAAAATTATCATAATGCCATTGTTAATTTTCAGAATAAACTTGATTGTTATAATAGTTAATTTCTATTAACTTTTTTTAATGACATTTAAAATCAATAAATTAAATAAAAATATTGAATACTGAAAAATATTGTCATAAAAATTATTTCATATATTATTTTAGGAATCATATTAAGCTATACTTCTGTTGATATATACATATATAAAACAATGGAATAAAGGAAATTAAGAATAAAATGAAATATAACTAATCATTATATGCTCTATGATTCTGATAATAGTATGAAATAAAAAACTGACTACAATACTTGGCTTATAACATGAATTTTATTTCCTAAATTAACCACTAGTCATTCTTAGTATCAATCTTAAAACAGAATGAATAGATCAGTTATAGAATATCTTAATTTTTTTATATTCAACATTTGGACTCATATATAATGAACAAAAACACTTTAAAATTTGTAATTGGAAACAAAATAGTTCCAATATTTGATTAGAAAAACCAATGATATTGTTTAATAAATAATTTAATAATGTTGTTTGAATTAAATATCACTATACACCACATACACATGAACACAAACGAGCAAAATAAATCATAATTCTTTAATATAATAAAAATTGTTTATGAATGTACATTATACATTGAAATAATAGCACTCAACAGCAGTTGATAAATAATAAGTTAATTTAATGAAAAGATTTTGGTTGATAAACAACCATCTTCAGCATCAAGAATAGAATTAAATGGAATACTATTCTATTTAATTATTTTAAATTTAATATTTCATTTAATTCTATTCTTGATGCTGAAGATGGTCGTTTATCAACCAAAAACATTTCATTAAATTAAGTTATTATTTATCAACTGCTGTTGAGTGCTATTATTTTGAAGTATTACATTTATTCCTGTAATCAGCAGTTAGTTAAAATATTATTTATGAATGTGCATTATTTAACTGGTGGGCTTGGGTTAGTGTTTTAAAGTCAAAAACAGTTTAATTCATAATAATTTTTATGTTCATTTTCAACTTTTAATTTATCTTTCAGATTTTACACAATATTCAATAATAATATAAATTTTAAATATAATTTTCTTAATATTAATGAAATTTTTCTAATTACAGATAGTTCCTATCTTTACAAACTAATTTGTTCCTGGAATGCCCTTGTTAAGTAAGAACTCATAAACCAAGAAACAATTTTCCATTGATATAATATTAAAACTAGGAGTCCTGTTCTTAACATGAAAATTTGAACATTATAAAATTAAATAAAGATCAACAAAATCAATAACATATGATTAAACAATGATTAATTTATCTAAATAAATGAAGATATGGCCTTTAAAATCAAGCAAATTATAATTATAATGATATAAATAATTTCTTTATTGATGATAAAGAATTTTTAGCATCAATAAAGAAATCCTTTGAATTCTTCATTATTATTAACAGATTAAACAGATGAGATTTTATGCAAATGAACTACTATGTTATGCACAATCTGGGAATAGAAGTTATTTACATAATATGCTGATAAAACCAAAGGAAATGCTATTTCTGCTTCTATGCTGCCATTTTCAGTTTTCTAATTTTCAAGCAGATGATAGTTTCTCTGCTACAAAACTGTATTGTAATGTATAATTATGTATATAGGTTTAAATGCCTTTTTATGAATGTTTAAAATTTATTTATTACAATCAATGTTGATATTTTTGATACTTCATATTTAAAAAAAAATTCTGGAACTTTGTTAACTGAAAAACTACCTGTAATAAAATTATGTTTAAAAGAATTTAATATATAAATAATGTCAAACTAACATCATTATATTTTCATACATGGATATACTGTATACATTTTGAATCTAATACTAATATATTATAAATTCTTATCATCATCTGATTAATATTGCAGTTTTATTCATTTAAAATATTGTACATTAATTAACTATTTAAATTATATCATTAAACTTAACAGTATTAATATAGATTCAATAAATAGAACTGTTAGAAACATTCATTTTATAAGATTTGCAATTTTACTTTTTGATCATTTATTAAACATAGTATAATTAGTAAATACACAAGATGATCCTAATTTATAAAATTTCTTTAAAATGTCTATTTCTAAATTAAAAAAAAAAAAAACAAACAATTTCTCAGATTATTTTAGTTCTACATATGCAAAATTATTAAACTATAGTATTACAAAATTGACAATTTTCAAAATTAATCAAATTATTTTTATTCTGCATTTTCACTGACTCTATATTTTGGAAAAATATTCATTATTATTGTAATGAAATGGGTTTCTATTAGGTATTTAAGAGTTAAAAATATATTATATACAGGGTGTACAAAGATATGGGAACACTTTTAAAAATTTATTGTAGATAAACCATTAGCAGTAGAAAGTAAGAAAGTACATAATTTCAAAGAGTAAGGATGTAAGTTTTTTTCTTTGCAGGTATACTGAATAGTTCCATATACTGTCGCTAGGTGGTGTCAGAAGCAAGATGGCACTTTCCGGAGCTGAGAAGGCGTTTTGTGTGCTAGTATTTGACAAAACGAAGAGTGCAACGGATGTCCAATGAAAATTTATGAAGAAGTATGGGAAAGCAGCACCAACCAAGAAGACAATCTACAATTGGAATGGAAAGTTTGTTGAAACTGGGTGTTTGTGTGTGAAGCAGAAAAGTGGTCGGCCAAGCATTAATGCAAGGAACATTGAACGAGTGAGAGAAGCATTCACAAAAAGTCCTAGAAAATCTATATGCACCACTGCATGTGAGCTGGAAATGCCAACAATGACTGTATGTTGTGTTGTGTGTAAAAAATTACACATGAGACTGTATAGACTGCAGTTACTTCAAAAGTTATAGCCCCAAGACAAACGATTCCAGTTTTGCTCTATAGTGCAGTTGAAAGAAGATGATTTTGTTAATTTGTTAATTTTTTTTGATGAGGCAACATTCCAGATAAATGGAAAAATGAACAGGCACAATTGTAGAATTTGGGGAACACAAAACCCACATGACATTGTAGAACACAAGTGGGATTCTCCCAAGGTCAATGTTTTTTGTGCCATGTCTTGCAGGAAACTTTATGGGTCTTTCTTTTTTGAAGAATCAACTGTAACTGGACAGTCCTTCCTTGCAATGTTGCAGAACTGGTTAATGCCATTGTTGAAGAATGACTCTGATAACTTTGTCCTTCAGTTAGATAGGATCCCTCCACATTTCCACCGTTTTGTTAGGACATATCTAAACACAGAGCTCTCCAATCGTTTGATTGGTCGTGGTGGGGCAACCGATCAATGTGTGCTAAAATGACCTCCTAGGTCCTCTGATATCACCACTTGTGACTTTTTCTGTGGTGTTATGTGAAGGACCTTGTATACGTCCCTTTCTTCCATGTGATCTTGTGGAACTCAAATGGAGAATTGCAGAGGCAACAGCCACAGTCTCGGAGACATGCTGGACCGTGTTTGGCAAGAATTTGATTATCGTGTTGACATTTGTCGCATCACACGACTCCCACATAGAAAGTTTGTAAAGTGAATGATATGTAAAAAACTTACATCCTTACTCTTTGAAATTATGTACTTTCTTACTTTCTACGGCTAATAATTTGTCAACAATAAATTTTTAAAAGTGTTCCTGTACTTTTTGTACCCCATGTATGTGTAATGATATGAAAATATATTTTCAGGTTTTAATACAAAAAGATAGTGTAGTATAGTGGCAGACCAGACCATCAGGTGGAGCCACATTGTACGTCCAGAGTTTGGAATAGTATGTAGCTATAGGTCTTACATCTAATAAAGTCTGTTTCATTATTAAGTTGTTTGGTTACTACATTTGGTGATGAGGATGGGATTTACAAATTACAAGATAGTAGGAAGTCACTACGCATGATAAAGAGATAATAAAAGTCGCAAGAAGTGTTTGAACTGGAAGTAGAACAACAAAGAAACACATGTAGCACAGAAAACAATGGCAGACCATGAGAAAGAAAAAATCAACCAGAAGATGGAAAGATTTACGATGGAACCTTCTGATAATAACAAGCAAGCCTGGGAAGAATACACATATTACTTCAAAAAAAATGTGTAAGGTAAAAGGACTCAACCAAGTAATGGAAATAAGCGCCGAAGCCAGAAGAGACTTACTTTTAGCATACGTTGGAGCGACCACCTTGACAGCGGCAAGGAATTACTTTTATCCCCAGGACCTGGACACTGTAAAATATGAAGAATTAAAGAAAGGACTAAAGCAGATGTTAAAGCCACTAGTGACTATATTTGCTGCAAGGATGACATTCGAGCAACTAACGAGAAATGAAGGTGAGACTTTTTTGGAATTTTCGACTAGACTTAAGGAAGTGAGCAGACACTGTGACTATGCAGAAAATCTGGATGAGAGATTGAGGGACAGGTTTGTGGGTGGAATTCGGCATGAAAAAGCCGAAATGGAAATAAGAGAGAGGTGGCCGGATGGAAAAGAACCAAGTAGCAAAAAGAAGGTAACTTTTCAAGAGGTGATAAACCTAGTAGTACCGATAGAAGGAGCTGAAGCGGAAGTGAGAGTGATGCACGAAGAGGACACGGCTGAGGAATACGACGACTCGATAAAGTAAAAAACAAACACATAAAGACAAGGGCCGAACAGAAATGTATAAAGTGTGGGCTCAGGCATACGCAAGAAAGAGAGTGTAAGGCTCAGAAAGCGAAATGCTATAAATGCGGAGGAGAAGGACATTTCGCCAGAATGTGCAACAAAGTGAGAGGGAACCATAAAAGGGTGCAACAAGTAGAACAAAAGGAGGAGCTGGAAGAACTAAAGGATTCAGACTTGGACAGTAGTATTTATAGGATATGTAAAATAAATTCAAGGACACTGCAGGCCACAATAGTAGTAAAAATAAACAATAAGAAAGTCCGAATGGAATTTGACTCTGGAGCGAGAGTATCAACGATAAACAGTCACTTATGGAAAAAGTTAGGAAGACCGACATTAAAACCCATCAAAGGGTTAACAGCCTACGAAAACACACCATTGAAAGTATTGGGAGAAGTAGAGTTGTCAGTAAGTGTAGGTGAAGCAAGAAGAAGAGCAAAGGCAGCGGTTATAGATACAAAGGATGTGCCGCTGTTCGGATTGCCGTGGGTGTTAATTTTCAGGTTAAAACTACCAGAACGAGTAGAAATTAACGCAATACAGGAAGAAAGAAAACAAACATTGGATGGTGAAGCAGTAAAAAGAGAGCTAGCAAGGAAATACCCTGATGTAATATTGGACAGATTGGGGTGCATAAAAACAGGACAGGCCCAAATTGAAATCAATAAGAACATTGAACCAAAAAGATACGCAGCTCGACGGGTGCCATACCCATTACAGCAAGGGGTGCAGACCGAAATATATAGGTTGTTAGAAGAGAATATTACAGAACAAGTAGACCTGGAAATAACATCGATACTGTGGGCTACACCCACTGTGAATGTGTTGAGGAAAGGAGGAGGCGTATGCATTTGCGGAGATTTCAAAGTGACTGTTAACACGGCTATAGTGAAAGACCAACACATACTGCCAACTTTTGATGATATAATAATGAAAGTGACAGAGAGGGAAAGGTTTTCCATAATTGATTTAAAAGATGCTTATGTGCAAATGCCCGTAAGGAAGGAGGACCAGGAGCTGTTAACAATCAGTACACATCTTGGTTTTTTCAGGTATAAATGGCTACCGTTTGGATTATCCACAGCCCCAGCCATTTTTTTCATTTTTATAGAAAAAAACCTTAAAAGGAATACTGTGTACTGGTTCTATGATAGACGATATTATAGTGTACTGATGTAATAATGGACAGATTGGGGTGCATAAAAACAGGACAGGCCTGAATTGAAATCAATAAGAACATTGAACCAAAAAGATATGCAGCTTGATGGGTGCCATACCCATTACAGCAAGGGGTGCAGGCCGAAATACATAGGTTGTTAGAAGAGAATATTATAGAACAAGTAGACCCGGAAATAAACAGATACCGTGAGCTACACCCATTGTGAACGTGTTGAGGAAAGGAGGAGGCATACGCATTTGAGAAGATTTCAAAGTGACTGTTAACATGGCTATAGTGAAAGACCAACACATACTGCCGACATTTGATGAGATAGTAATGAAAGTGGCAGAGGGGGGAAAGGTTTTCCATAATTGATTTAAAAGATGCTTACATGCAAATGCCTGTAAGGAAGGAGGACCGGGAGCTGTTAACAATCAGTACACATCTTGGTTTTTTCAGGTATAAACAGCTACCGTTTGGATTATCCACAGCCCCAGCCATTTTTCAAAGGTTTATAGAAAAATATCTTAAAAGGAATACTGTGTACTGGTTCTATGATAGACAATATTATAGTGTCAGGGAGAAAGAGGCAGTGTTAAATAGACAAACAAGCAGGGCTCACCACACAATTAAAGAAATTGAAACTGTTTCAGGACGAAGTACAGTATTTGGGATTCAAGCTGAGCAGAGAAAGAGTATCACTGGTGGCTGAGAAAATAGAGGCGATAAGGAAACTGCTGAGGCCAAATAATAAAACAGAACTAAGAGCATTTCTGGGCGCTATAATTTTTATGAGCGATTCATACCAAATCTGCACGGACACTGTGCTAAGTTACACCAACTATCCGGAAAAAACAAGCCATGGAAATGGTGAGAAGAACATCAGACCTTGTTTGAGAAGATTAAGTTAAAACTAATTGACGACAAGATAGTATTACCATACAGATTACACAAGGAGGTACGTGTAGCAGCAGATGCATCAGGAATTGAAGTCAGGGCAGTTTTAATGCAGCAGGACAAACAGAATGGAGACTGGTAATGTACGCATCGAAGAAAATGTCAAAAGCAGAAAGACAGTATTCAGTAATCGATCAAGAAGCCCTGGCAATAATGTTTGCGGTAAAGAGGTTCAGACAATATATGATGGGAAGATCATTTATACTAATGACGGATCATAAGCCTTTAGAGAGAATTTTTGGGAAGAATAGAGATTTGGCTCGGGTAACTAACAATAGACTAACAAGATGGGCTTTATTATTAAATGAGTATGACTTTGAGAAAGGCTACACTAAAGGAACTAACAATTGCTGGACAGACATGCTATCAAGATTGCCAATTACAGGAAAGCATCAACAGAAGAACAACTGAGTAGCATAGGTGCAATAAGAAAAATACACCAAGAGGATCTAAGGTTAACACCAGAAGTTTTGAAAAAAGAGACATTCAGAGACAAAGAACTAAGTCATATAGTAAGATGGACAGAAAAGGGATGGCCACACACAATAGGTGAGATGGGAATTGAGATAAAATTGTTCTACGACAAAAAAAGAGGAATTATCCATAGCAGGAGGAGCCTTGCGTTGGCTGGGAGGTTAGTAATTCCTAAGAAACTATGAAAGAAAACATTAGAAACGTTTCATAGATGCCATCCGGGCATAACCACAATGAAATCAATAGCGAGGTTCTACGTATGGTGGCCAAAGATGGACGTGGAAATTCAAAATTGGGTAAATGATTGCCAGACTTGCAAAGAAGGTAGAGGAGAAGATAAAAAGACACCACTGTACTCGTGGAATATTCCGGATGGGCCATAGGATAGAGTACATATGGATTTGCAGGACCCTTCGAAAATAATATGTGGTTAGTGGTGGTAGACGCATTTTCCAAATGGCCAGAGATAGTGAAAATGAAACGAGCAACAAGTGAAAAGGTAGTGGAAGTTTTGGAAACATGGATAGCAAGGCATGGAGTACCAAGACAAATAATGACAGATAACGGTATGCATTTCGTAAATAAAGAATTGAAATTGTTATGTGAAAAGTATAACATAATCCATATAAGAACAGCACCATACCACCCGAGAACCAATGATTTGGCGGAAAGAATGGCGCAAATGTTCAAAAGAAGGTTTAGCGCCAAGACAGAACCCAAAGAATAGGAGTGAGACTAGCAGAGATATTGGGAGGACTAAGAAACACAGTCACAAGAGTTACTGGAAGAACACCAGCAGAAATTATGATGGGGAGAAGATTGACAACAATATTTGACAGATTGAAGCCAGACCCAAGAAGACAAATGCGTAGTGAGCAAGAAAAGAAACTGAATACCATGACAAGCGAGCAAACAGAAGGAGTTTGAGACCAACGAGAAGGTATGGGTCCATAAAGAAAAAAACAAAGGTTGGGAGCAAGGAAAGGCAGTAGACCGGAAAGGACCATTGTCGTACAAGGTAGAAGTAAATGGAGAAGTGAAAAGAAAACATGCGGACCAGTTAAGAAGAAAAGAAGAGCATGAAGAGCAAGAAGTAGTGGACCAGGAACAAAAGGAGGAAGATAATAAATGGGAGGAGATGAATAAGGAAACAGGACAAGAACCAGAGCACAGCAGAGAGGTGAGAGAGGAGGAGGATATGGATACCAGAAAATCAGGAAGAATTAGGAAACCATCAGTTAAAATCATTACATTAAATATTTATCGTAGGGTTTAATGATTGTAAAGTAAATTTGCTTTTTTTTTGGTAAGGAGAGAAATGTAGTATAGTGGCAGACCAGACTACCAGACGGAGCCACATTGTACATCCAGAGTTTGGAATAGTATGTAGCTATAGGTCTTAGATCTAATAAAGTCTGTTTCATTATCAAGTTGTTTGGTTACTACAGATAGCAGAGTCTCTCTGCAGTTTTATTGAATTTTTAATTTATTTATTTTTGAGAGAATAAACAAGAATTTATAAATATGATGTGGTTGAATGAAAGAATCAGTAGGCAAAGTTGAAAAAACCTTATATGTTAATAGCTTTTCAAAAAAATATACTTTGCTTCAACAAAGTATGAGATTAAGAACTGCTAGTAGATTAATGATTAAACAACTACATTGAGAACTTTCCAGCTATCTAAATCTATCAAGAACTCCATCCAGCAACATGATGAGGACTGAAGATATCATTTGACAAATTGTATTTCCTCCTGATTGTACATGTCTTTTTGTTGCAGAATAAAACTGTTTAATCAGTAATCTACTAGCAACTCTTAGTCTCTACTCTTTGGTTGAAACAATGAATATGTTTTTAAAAAACCTATTAACATATAAGGTTTTTTCCAACTTTGCCTAAGAACTCATATTTTACTTCTTGTGTAAAATTAAAACAAAAATACAAGAAAACAGCACAAGAAAAAATTCTCTTTCCTGATTAGTTAAAATATTATTGTTTATTTTTGTTAGAATGAATAAGTTTGTCAAGATATAAAAATAAATTAATATATATACTGGTATTTATATCATAAATTTTTTCATAGAAATTTATCTATTTTTTATTATATTACAATACAATATACAAGCAATTACAATATAGAATATTGTATTTTTAACCTACTTATGTTGTATAAAATTGTATATGTATGTAATTTGTAACAACAACATGCTTACACTATTTTTTATTTATTTTTTAATATAAGACATGGACCATTTAAAATTGGAATCCAGGAGCAATACAATCAGAAATTTCTTTATATAATATTGTATATTCTATAATATATATTATATTTTAGCAACTAAGCATCATATGAATTTGAAAATGAGAGAACTTTTTTCCTGATGACTAATCTCTGTTAATTCTTTTTATAAGGCAATGACAAAAGTCTATCAGCAATTTTTAATCAATCAAACAATAGAATAACAATTCTAGATTTTATTATAATATATATATATATATAATTATTGTTCCGAAAATTAATACCAAATTTCAATGAATGTTAAAAATTTATTAATTTTTTAGAATGCATCTTTCCATATTTTTAATTATTTCAGATTATCAAATATTTCAAATTCTTTCGTCAACTCTTATCATTATTCTAACTTTTTGCCGTTCTTTCTTACTTTTGTCATGGAATAAAAGTCTAAGAATATAAATAAAAAATAGTTAAAAATTTCTAAACAATAAAAATTCGACTATAAAAGATTATTAAGTAAAATTTCGTATTAAGCTATTATTGCTGCTATTTTTTTATTAATACTAGTATTAAAGAGTTATTGTTATGTGAACTGTTTAACTTTTTCCACTCTCAAATTTGGATTGCAGTCAACACCTGAAATATGTTAATAATTATACAAAAAACAGATACAATTCAAACATTTTTTATTATTAATTTTTTATTTTGATTAATTTTTATATAATTTATCAATATAAGAATTTTTTTAATAATTATTCTATGAAGTTTTATATTTTAGATATTCAAATAATAATTAATATAACACTAGAAGTAAGTAAATATCATCATTTCATATTTATGTCTATAAAAAATAAAACATTAATAATAAGCACGACTTATAATTAAAATTATAGATGTCGACAGTTTCCTTCATTCATTAATTCCACAATAATAAGATTGATTTTCAATAAAAATATATATTTTCACATGTACTCAAAAGATTAAGATTGATATATTAACTAAATCCTATTATGACATTTTTCCTAATTAATTGTCTTTTTTTTAATAATTTTCAGACTAACCTTTCATCAGATTATTTATCATTATAATGAAGATGTAGTAAACATTATGAGAAAATCTCTTTAATTAAAGATATGTCATTATTTAAATTAATCTATGATATTTAAAAAATTTTTAAACGAAGTCTTAGATTAGATTGAATGGCATTAAAATAAATCTGTTATGGCCAATACTTTCTCATTACGAAAAAGAATTTAAACAAATCATCTATTGTTATCATTCGAGAATATCTCGTTTAAAACAACTTTATTTTTTATATATTTTTTAAAAATAAATAAAATAACTTGATATTCATCTTAATAAATATTTTTAAACTTTTAAATGCAGAATAATTTTTTTTTAACCACGGAATATGACGCAGAAGGAACAATACGTGATTGGAAACTAAATGCCAAACCTTGAATTATTCGCGTCTTTATTTATTTTATTCATTTCTTTTTGTGTTTTCTTTAAAAATGTATTTTGTTATAATTAAAATCGAACTCATTCAGTTATTAAGTAAAATAGCCATCAATAATATATATATTTTAATATTTATAAATAGATATCTATCATAAAAAATAAATGCAGCCGTATTGTATATTGTTCCATACAATATTTTTGCGATACAATAAAACTTAAAACATTTTATAATTTTATCCAAGTTAGCTTCCTAGTAAACAATAATTAAGACGTCAGTATTAGGAAACTTTTCCTTTTTTCTAAAAATGTTCATGTTGTGAAAGAGGTTTATGGCTAGATAACATCTGGAAACATGTCTAGTTAAGTAATAAAGAATATAAAAGCAATAAAAGCGAATCTTTTAGTTGATGTTCCTCATGTAAATTATAATATACCTGCCGAACGGGTGAGATTACGACGGTGAGTGGCATAAATCTAATGAAGAGGTCAAAAGTTCGAATCCATTCGATTTTAGATTTCAACACTTATATAAACTTCTTTACTTATATAAAAGACTATATTTAATTATACATTTTTATAAACTATGAATATTAATTAAACATCACTGATTAAATATTTTTTATGCATATGGTAATAAGTATAAAATATAATTTAAAAACTTGTAAATTAATTTAATCCCTATATACTGTAGTGTAATAAAATATTTAAGAAGAAATTTGTAATTTTTCTGATTCATTGATGAAATTATAAATTATAAAATCGATTTAATAATTCCAATAGTCATAAAATGGCGGAATTTTTAAGTTTTTTTTTCAAAGTCATTTATTTGGAATTATTTTTTTTTCCTGATTCATTGATGAAATTATAAATTATAAAATCGATTTAATAATTCCGATAGTCATAAAATGGCGGAATTTTTAAGTTTTTTTTTCAAAGTCATTTATTTGGAATTATTTTAAAAAATTAGACTATGTGAACAAATTTAAAGTATTGTATATATGATACTTGTCAAAATTTCCAATAAAAAATAAGTTTTATCGAATTAAAGTTTTATATTTTTGCGTAAATAAGAAGATATAAACAGATCTAAACTTTTTAATGAAATAATTTAAACAGACGAAATTGAATATTTAAGAATGATTTTTTTTTCTGCAAATGCTGAATAGCTTTAAGTTGAATGCAATACCGTATCACTATTAAGTGCAGTGACATTTAATAGGAAAATTCACCTTCAGACATCATTACCGTCTCTTAACGGGTCAAATCTATCATTTGAACAATTGTTTCTGTGTATACTTATGCAGAAAATGTTGACATTCAAGTAAAAATTTGATTAATGAATCCAGCTTCCAGATTTTCTTTATAATATTCACTTTGAAACAGTCGTTACTTTATAAAGTAAATATTTTTGAAAACTGCAAAGTTGAATGGCTTATAAATATTAATTTCTATAATTAATATCTATACTGGGAAATTTTTGTTTAAAAGGCAGAATTTTAAAACGCTGTGCAACAGAATAAAATGACGGTATTTAGAGGATGACATGAGGATGCCAAACGAAGTGGAAACTGCCTATTCGAAATGGTGCCAGAAATATTTCTTAACGGCTTTACAACACGTCTGGTATGATTGTAAAGGACGCGTTAATGAGTCGACTAAACGCTATAACGATGTGTAAATGCTATGCCTTGCCATCAAAAATTTGCAGTTTAGCATGTAGTACGTAGCTAAAGTGTCTATAAGGTCATAGAAGTCTTCAGGAGTTACGAGTTTACGCTTGTTCTTAGAACATTTATTGTGATATTTTTCACAACTTTCGCAAGACATATATTCTAAAATATGTTTAATCTTGCCTATAAGGAACCAATCTAAATTTTAGTTTACATACTCAAAAAACGTAGACGACTTTGCTATAACATCGTTTTGAAGTGTTTCTACCATGTTATGCTTTTCATTCTTAATCATCTCTTAAACAAAGTTGTTAAAGATGCTATACCTCATAAAATTGGAGAAATTTATGAGAGAAAACATGTCTTCTAAACAGCACAGACTTTTAGAAATTAATTTTTTGACTGAGAATACAAAAGCCCAGTTTCTGGATGAAAATCTTAAAATGTAATATTCCTCTAATGCGTAGGATGACTATATTTTTAGCTAGAACATAGCTAAGATATATAAGAATATCTTAAATATAATCTAGATAATATGAATGATTGTATCCTAATTAAATATATCCAAATTGTTATAAAAACATCACTGATTAAATATAAAATAAACACAGTAATTTATAAATAAAATACAAGTAAATAAAAGTAAATAAAAAACAGTAAGTAAATAAATAAAATACAAAAGTAAATAAAATAAAATAAATAAATAAAATACAAGTAAATAAATAAAATACAATTAAATAAATAAAATACAAAAGTAAATACAAAGTAAATAAAATACAGTAATTTTTCAGTTACTCATTACATATTTGTTTAATGTAGCAATAAATAATTCCAATTTAATAAATGCATACAAAATTAATTTTTATAAAGTGACTAGATTACGAAAATCTTATAAATTACCAAAAAAATTAATTTATTTGTTATTCTATATGAAATGAAAAAATTAAAATGGGTAAATGCTAACATGAAAAGATTGCCGATCTGAAATTCAGGATCTATTGCCCATCCACTAATGCTGTACATTAGAATGGGAAATATGGTAAAGCTTGATAAGTTTATAGTATAAGCTTCAGGCAAAATAAATTTTTTAAATCTTCCGAAACAAATTCTCGTTAAATATATAACGCTTCAGATCTACTTCATAAAAACTGCTTTTTTTTTAATTTTTTAGTGCATAATTCAAGAGTGTAGAATTAAAATAATAAGCAGATGATAATTTTTGAAACATTCTCACGAATGTTATGATGAAGAATATATTTGACATAATTTTTGAAATATTTTTCTCAGAAAATATGTAGTTAATCAAGAAATCCTAAATAATCAAGGATAATGAGAGGAATTCATGGACTATTCCATAGTAACATGTCATGTTATATAGTTAACAAATCAATATACTCCACATTAATTAGAACGAGTTATGTGTATTCCTTTAGGGAACTGAAAGAGAGAAGCAATAGTTATATCTAATTTTTGATAAAAATAAGGTATTTTATAATGAAAAATAGAAAATTAAAAATTTGATAATTATAAAATTCCTTTAAAAATAATTATTTAAAATTCAGATGAACTTTATTATTTATTAAATTAGCAATATGTACGATATTTAAAATTCTAAGAAATTTAAATTTTGAGTTGTGATATTTAATTATTTAAATGATTCAAGCTATTTTTATAGTTTTTAAACAGTTTGATATTGATAAACACAATTTGTCTTAAGAAAATAGTAATTGGAAATATTTCGTAATTTTTAATATTTTTTTTTGTTTTCAAAATATTTAGAAAGCATTAAAAATACAGAATATAATATATCACTCGTTTTTACTTTTAATAAAATAAAATTGTTCAATATATTTTATATAATTATGTAAGGATTTTAATTAAACTAATCAAATAATTAAAATCTTAATTTTTATTAAAATATATATATATATATAAAT
>AYEL01091366.1:0-43175 GCA_000484575.1 Olivierus martensii
TATATATATAAAATATAACCTTTTAAAATTGAATTTTATTTGAAGAAAAAAATCAAATCACTGATGCTATAAAACTACAATAACCTGAAACAAACTACAGTAAACTATTTTATGCATTACACATAAGATTTTTTTTTAATTATTTATATTCTGCTAGAGATCTGTTTAAATTTAGATTTACAGAAAAAATAACATAATTTCTATAAAAGCACGAGTCATCCGAATAAAAATAAGAATATTTTCATAAAAATTTATTTTTAAATGATAGATACATTAACGAAAAGTTCTTGAATGTGTATCGATATTCACTTGTGCTAAACACTCTCTCATTCAACAAAAAAGTATCGATGGGCGTATCCTGCAGCAGAAACGCTGCTGTCCTATTGTGTCACTGACGTCCTGCTCTAATAATTTACTGTCTATCTCCTAATAACTGTGGTAATGCTTCTTATGTCCACCGTCTATTGTTGCGATGCAATACTGACTGTCCATAGTTTTTCTCTCCAGTGCCTTAGTCGCTTAGGTAAGAGTGTATCGTCGTAGCCAAGTAAGACGGTGTGCTGGACACTGATAACGTACAACGACTCAGAGCCTTTCGTCGAAACTCCTTTTCTTTCGTTTGTGTCGACAGTGGTTGCACTCTGTATAGGACTATCGTTGGCCAACATTGAAGAATGTGGTAGCTAGATTACCGACATTCAATTTGATATTTCCAGTAGAGACAGAAAAGAGAGAAACCACCGATAATAATTATTTTCAATTGAATCGAAAAATTGATTTTTTTTCCATCGAATAAACTAAGCAAATCGAGTTTGGCTATTTTTTTCCTATCCATAATTCTGTATATTTAAATATAACTTACAAGCTATTTTTAATATTTAAACTTTCATTTATAACGTTATATTCAGAAAATGAAAAAAAAAACTTTTAAATGTGCTATTGGAAAATCGTTAACGCTTCCTCCATTTAGGAGATAAATAGCAGAAACAAAATCGTTTAGAGAATGAAGGAATTTTAAAGCTTTCCTTACTATAAGCCCGTATCAAACGGTCTCATAAAATTTGATCACTTTGATACTTTCCTAATGCCGTTTAATACAAACCAATCACATCAAAAACTCCACATACGGAGTAAGAGTTTAACTAAACGAAATTATTATACAAACTATCTTATATTTTTATTTAAATAATTAGTGGAGAACCATACAAAGAACAAGCATACATCATTATTAAAAATTTTATTAATAGAAAAACTTTATAATCAGAATAAATTGAACGATATTAAATAAAACCATCGGAGAACTGACAATCTTTTATTTTTGTAATTTCCATTAATGTAAATGAATGATTTTATTATTTCTTTAAATTAATTTTATAAAATAATTTCTATCATTAAAATTAGTTTGTTTTTTAAGGAAAATTGAATTAAAAATTAATTATATATATATAGTAGGTGTATAATTAAAAATAACTTTGATTTTCTGTTATATTTTGTATCTAGAACTATCTAGAAAGTTAATGAAAATGGAGAAGGATATTCAAACTGATTGTGTAGAAGAACAATCTCATTTCCTGGAAAAGTGAGACTGAAGTTTTAGTATCCGCTAACGAATGTGGATAAAACATGATCAGAGAATATCGGTCACAAGAGATTTTAAAGTCTTTCGTCATTAACGAGTTCGGTTTTTATTGACAGAAGAAGCAGCTGGAGTGCAACAGCTCACTGTTACTCTTTCAGGTTAACGTTGAAATTACCGCCTGAGAGAAATGGCGTTTTTATTGAACACTTTTAACAGTATACATTCTTTTCGAGTGTTTTCTAGTTCGGAAATTATTATTAAAGAAATTTACTTCGCTACATAAGTTTTAAAAAATTATATTCTAGATTACAAGTGCGTCTAGTGTTCATTTCATTACTTTCCTATGAAAGACGAACAGTTACATTAATTGAATTATTAATATACTCTGTCATTGGGATTGACAGAAAAAATAGCGCAAATATTTTGCTATATTATAAAAGAAATTTCATTTATTCAGTGTCACAGATAATTATAACCATAAAAAATTTTGAAAAAAAAAAATAAATTTTTCTCTTTTACAAAATAGTTAAGAGTTGTGTGTTTAGCGAATTTAATTGGAAATTTTATGACTTAACGCAAATGGATGTATAAGCTGCACGACAGAATTTTTCTAATTTTTTTTAAATAGCAAAAAAAATCTACTAATCCCAAAACAGTTTGTAATTCATCAAATCTTTTTTCTTTCTAACAAAATTACTAAGTTCTAAAGAAGTGATTAAAATGCTTTCTAGACAACTATTAATTAGTATTTATCGATAATGCGTAAGTCAGATATTTCAACTCGATAAAATAAAAAGTAGAAGAGTGGATTCTATTTTCAACGACAGCTTAAGAATCCAATCCATTCTCCTAATTGTTTGAAACTTATGTGAATTGCTTTGCACAGCAGATTTAAAACTTTTACGATATCTCATTAGATTTATTATTCGTTTAAATTTTATTTCTTTTTTATAATTCTAAAGTTCTCTTTCTTTTATAAATAAATAGGTATAAGGTTCGATTCATGCCACAGGACTGAACTGTAAATTTTCATCCCACAAGTCACCCAAGAAAGAGCGATGTCTTCAATCTATTTTATGTTTCCATTTAGTTAGCAGTGCTTGAATTATTAAGTAACTCTATTAGAAAGAAGTAAGAGGAATTGTATCGAAACTATCGATCTCATTCCGAAAACACCGAAGAATAAAAATCGCGATTCGGTCCGAAGAGTGGAAAAAAATATAGGTGTATAGTAGTGTATATATATTAAACAGACTTACCTGATTAGTTTTTACGAGACATAGTTGGGTTTTTATCAATAGATTTTGTTTGTCTGGTCGACTTTTTTGCAGACACAAGGCCGGTGAAAGGCTGTTTTTCCTGACTGTGTAGCACGAGTCTCCTACATCAGCCCACCTCTGCTGGTTGCAAGCAATTCTGGTCGATGCCAGAACGCCGTCTAGCGGGAATCCTCTTGCAACACGCCTCTCGTTTGCTTCTCTTAAATTTTAATCGGTGAGAAAGTATGTTTTTGCTTAAGATCTTATAAAAACGAGATCAACAACCATGCCAAAGTTAATTACGCTATTTTATCCTAATTTCAAAACAAACAACGCAATAATGGCAGTCGAATTGTTGTTATTTTTATTTAAACATAAAAAGTGCTGTCTCGTTAATGTTAACGCAAAAAAACCATGTCATAACGTTCAGCGAACTTAAGACGGAACTCGTATTGATGTTATTAATAGTTGTTATTTTTATTTAAACATAAAAAGAGCTGTCTCGTTAATGTTAACGCAAAAAACCATGTCATAACGTTCAGCGAACTTAAGACGGAACTCGTATTGATGTTATTAAAGAACGATAATATAAAAGACTATAGTCCATAATGATAAATCGATGACACTAACAGTTGAGCAATTTTTTCTTTTTCTTTTATATAAAAAGTACATAAGAAAATGGTTACTTTTATATTCAAGAATATGATTCCATTCCGAACAGATTCGTGTAAGTAATGCATACGTTTCTATAACAATTTTCCATTCGTATATTTGAAGAAGAAATATATATATAGTATATAGCTTTACTAGATGTCCAATTCCATCATTAAAATAAATTGACATAATAGAAGAAAAGACAAATAACTATCAGATAAAGCTTGAAAAACATTTATTTTTGTCTCACTAAATGAAACAAACAGCAGGAAAACTTTAGCTGAAACAATTGGTCACATAAGATACTTTCCGTTTGCAATTTCACTTGATACAAGGCATCGATTGACCAGCACTCGCATCGTCCTTCTATTTGTCCTAATGGTACTACATTTCTACCGAACGAAGTACTTGACGTGAGTAATGTCCATGTCTGAAATTCACTTTCCTCCCAATGTCCTTAATATGGCTCCAGTATAAGAGTAACTTCTTTTATTAACAATTATTGGTTGTCAACATGTTTGAACTATGAAACATAAACGTAATAACATTATGAGTGCTTGTTTTTCTGTGTAACCCATGAAAATTTGATGAGATAGAAGTAATTTTCAATTACATATATTGTATAACATTCGATAATATTATATATAATAGTTTCTGTCACATATGGTTATATATCGACTTGCATATTTTAATAACGACTCTTGTAGAATAACTACTTATTTGCTACTTATTAATAACAAAATTTTGTTTTAAAATATTCTAATGTTTATATAACACTTCTAAGTTCTGTTAATAACGTGAATAACTTCAGAATTTAATGATGATGTCCTCCGAACTGTTTAATGGATTTCATCATCTAACTGATAGATCCGGTGTTTATAAATAGGCTATAAAATAAATCTAATGCCTCTTCGAGTTTTAAATATTAGTAAAATCCGATCGATAATTTGGATTAAAGTAATAATTTATTCGCTGCAGTACAGGGTACGGAAATTTTCTACAGTTAACAAATTTGAATTCTTAATAGAAAAGAGATAAAATGATACGATGTAATATATATACATATATACATTTCAAAAGTACTTTATTCCGTTTAAACGTATAAATCATCGGCTATATCGTTTTTATAAATATTATATTGTTACAAATAAGTTATAATTGAGAAAATCTATAATTGGATCACGAATTTCATTTTGCGAACAAAAATATAGACAGAGAGATACATTGGATGACTGTTTGTTATATCACATTGAAGTAGGAGAGACAATTTGAAACACTCGACCCGCACGCAATATTCTCATTAACCATTAGCATTGAACTGAATCGTGAACAAGACACCGATTATCAACTAAAACAAGAATGCTTTGTCTGATCGATATGTTTATACGAATTCAATGAATGATTACCATATGAACAACTACTCAGATTTAATTATTGTTTTAATGAGCTTAATACTATTCTTCGTCCTGTTAGTACAATATCTAGAATGAATTTTCATTAGAACTCCATGGATAATTATATATAATATTCCATATTAAGTAAAGACGGTAGTAAACTATCGTTTTTCTAATAATTCCATTATCGTTATTCATTAAGGCGAATTATTAAAATGGATACTTCCTCAAATGATAATTGAGAGAATAGAAAATTATCATTTTTATCCTAATTTCGCTAAAAGAAGTAGGTGAGCGAGATCGTTACATCCATATGTCTATCCCCCACCGAAAAATTTCACCTATATTTACTAATATAAACTAAATTTACCGTATTTAGATTCAACATTGTTAATATCCATAAAAATACTTAAGAATTAGCATCACTCCCTTCATCATAGTAAAGATCATAGGAATGGTTTCTGCGCGATTTATTAAGTAATCTTTAAACGTTAACACGGAAACATCGCAAAATGGTTACTAATTAACCTTATAATTAATGAAAAAAATGAGAAGAAAGACGGTAAAGCATCTTTTGACTGTTATTCATTTACCAATTTAAGGAATTTCATTGTTAATAAGATTACTATAATTTTTTTTTCCTTATTATATGCCTAGCTAATATTCGGGTTTTGTCAGTTTAATGATGAAAAAACAAGAGTTCTGCTTGGCTAGTGAGAATGACTGTGAATAATTTAACTGCGTCTTCAGGTAATTACGGACAATTTAGAGCATAGAAGTCACTAATTATCGCCGTCTGTGATGTTGG
The DNA here is from genome assembly GCA_000484575.1 of Olivierus martensii. Classification (NCBI taxonomy): domain Eukaryota; kingdom Metazoa; phylum Arthropoda; class Arachnida; order Scorpiones; family Buthidae; genus Olivierus; species Olivierus martensii. The sequence continues at coordinate 5,695 of AYEL01091366.1, forward strand.
ACTTCTATACTGGTGAGTCGTCAGCTAATCGATTTATCCCCGCTATTTGAACGACCTTTTCTTTAAAAAGCGAAAACTTCTAGAATGATAATTATAGTCTGAAAACATTGGAGTAAATAGCGCGGATGACTTAGGTTAATTTTGGTAATATGAGTTGGAAAAATTTCACTAAGTTACGCTATATTTTTGATGTTAATTATTAATTAAACTAGGTGATTAATTATCATACATTAAGCCAAGTCTTCTTTTTTAAGCAATTAATATTTAAATAAAAAATTTATTATACATATACTGTATATATATGCTATCAAATATGATTTATAAATATTATAAACAGCTCGAAAAATGTAACAGTTCAGCTGAAATTATTCTAGAAAGAACCAAAAAAAATTTTTTATCTGAAATTATATTTCATTTTCCATGACATCAGTATTAATGAATGGATGCAAATGATGGAGACTATATAAATATTTATTTCATATATATCAAGTCGCTCGATCGATTTTATAAATAGATATTTTAGTTGTTCTTATTATAAAGTAAAGCATTAATTATTAATTGTTTGCTTTTAAATTTTCCAAGTTTATTGCGAGCAAACTAACTTCTAAATTAATATAAGTTCGAGTGGAGAAATTCATTGAAGAATTCATTAATGAGATTAACTTGTTTTATTTTAGAAATTTTACGTATTTTATAACATAATGATAAATTTTAATAGCCCATATTTCATAGAAATTATAATAAAGTAATAATAATAAAATGCAAACATTTAAACCTAGTAATAAAATTAAGTACAGAGAAAGAAAGAAAAACTTACTATTTAATATTTTAATTATAATTTTACTTGAAATTTGTTTAAAAATTACAGAATTTATTGCTTATTTTAAATATTTATAAATATAATTTATGCTTATTACAATTTAAATTCAAATAAACTGCTATGTTGGCTATCATCAATTTTTCTTTCTTTCTTCTTTCCTCTTTGTAGAAATGCAATGGATGTCGATATTATTACATATTAGAATTTTGAAAAAACATAATTCATTTATCGATAAAACATAGTTTTCGGTTAAAAGTTCATTCTACTTTTATGAACTTAACCATTGCAAAATCTCACAAAAACCAATTTACTAAAATGGCGCTATGAAAAATGATCTACACGATCACGGCTGTGGATAAACACACCATTAAAATGATTTAAGAATATATATCTCCTGCAATATTACGTGGAATATATGTACTATTAATTACACAGATGAAGACTATACTTCGAATTTTATAGATAAATTCTAAAATTTGTTATACTTAAGTTTAAATTATTGTAAGCAAAGATATACTCCGAAATAATTTATAAATAATGCAGATGAATCTAAATAAATTTGCACTAAAAATAAAAATAAAAAAAAACACGAAAATTTCTGAATTTTGAATCTCGTCTGCTATATGAGAAAGTTTTTTTTCGATTTGTGTCATATTTTGTTTGAATGCAGTAAAACGCTCTAGGGGACTTGATCCAAGAACTTTTAAAGGACGCAGTAGAAACAATTTCCGTTATTTTTATTTATGTTGTACAAAAAGTGTTACAAGATTTGTGCCACATTTGGATTGAATATAGTAAATTTAGTCTGCTTGAGGGAATCTGATTCAAAAAAATGTTTAAAACATAAGCTTATACCGCTATAGAAACAATATATATTTTTTAAACTTTGTAATAATATATATTACAAAGTTTAAAAAATATATATATTTAAATTATATTCTTTACACATTGACAGACTGCTCAATACTAGCAACGAGTGAAGCCGTCCGGCTGTTGGGGTAAACGCGTAAACCAATATAGCAATGTCGTAAAATCGACGATATAGCAAATTGATTTTGTTTTGATGGCCATACGTAAGTTAATCCATTTGTTATTAAATATGATGATCAGATCCAAATAATTAATAAAAAGGGTATAGTATCCCAATATGAACTATAACTACATTACCCTATCACTTCAGTGATTTCATTTGTTGCTAGTATTGAGCAGTCTATCCATCTATATAAATATCGATGGATAGTACTGTATATACTGGAGATTAATGAGGGATAATGCATAACATGTAGTCGGAATTTGCCATTCTAAGAACCCATTCCTCCAACAAAATATATTAATAAAATTAGATTAGAGAGATCATTTTTATTCTTAATTTAGTGATTACTGTAGTAGTAATTTACAAACTTTTTTCATTTACGACCCCATTTTTCATTACGAGATTTTTCGCGACCCCCTATTTTTAATTACGAGATTTATCGCGACCCCAGATATTAAATATGAAATAGTATTAAATATGAAATAAAACATACTAGTACATAAATCATTTACACACTTATTAAAATGATATTAATTATGAAATAAAACATACAAGTACATAAATCATTTACACACTAAATCGACCCTATTTTTCATTGCGAGATTTTTCGCGACCCCAAGTATTAAATATGAAATACCATTACGAGATTTTTCGCGACCCCAGGTATTAAATATGAAATAAAACATATTACGAGATTTTTCGCGATCCCAGGTATTAAATATGAAATAAAACATACAAATCTTTTTCGTGACCCCAGGTATTAAATATGAAATAAAACATACAAGTACATGCGATCCCAGGTATTAAATATGAAATAAAACATACAAGTATATAAATCATTTACATTCTTATTAAGATGAACACGATCAGCCAACTACACTGAAAATTCATATGTTGTCATACGTTAAATATTGGGCGTTTGTGAAATTACATATAAACTGAAATTCAAGTATTTGAATTTAATTTTTGCGATCCCAGCATTTCGCTTCGCGACCCTATTTGGGGTTTGAGAAGCCCTGATTTACATAATATAATTTATAAATAAATAATCTACATATAGTATATAACTTATTTCACTATATAACGAATACTAGTAGGATTGCACTTTATCTGTGATGTAATGAATACAAATCAGATTTTTGACATTTTAGGAAAATCAAGAATCTAAATTTTGATGACATGTAATTTATAAATGTCTGAGACATTTTTATAACTAGTTTTCTTTATATTTAGCGTACAGATTTCATTATTAGCAGGTATAATAAAAATATTTCTAATTTTTATTAGAACTATAGCAAAATCATAATTGATCATTTAATAGGTTTCAAAATACTGTATGTAATGAAGTATAAAAGCAAAATATTTCACAACGCATGTAAACATCATATATTTCGTAATTTTTATGGGTTTTTACAGCGGAAGTTCAGCCATTTTCAGAACCCATTTTTGTCGCATTCGTCGTAACAGTTCTCTCTCCAGTGTCTTCTACTTTAATGTCGTGAAACGCTCACATCCGTAATAATATCATGAAACGGTCACATCCGTAATGATATCGTGAAACGCTCACATCCGTAATGGAACTGGCCATATAAATGAATGAAATTAAAGAGGTTAGTTAGATTAAGCCGCCATATCCTCATAGGATGTTCTATATCTGGCGGCGGCTACTTAAAGCGCCCATCACAGGTGGCCAGCACCCATGATGGGATTAACCGGATGGTTGAAGGATGGGGTTCAATGAGCCGGGCTCGAACCCCCTGAAACTGGAGGCGTGGGACCCGGATCCTTCAGGTGGTAAGCCAAAGCCCGGATCCTCCAGAGCGGATTTCTGGAGGATCCGAAACCCCGATCCTCCAGAGTGGTTTTACCACTCGGCCATCCAGCCGACGAAATTAAAGACATAGACCGGGACTTCTTCTGAAAATCTGAAAGTGTAGATATGCTATTTATTGATATACCTCTTTTAAATTCTCTTCTGAATTTTTCTTTCTAAACCATTCTTGGATATTCTGAACCGATATATTATATTCTTGCTTTTCTAAATGAATAAAAATATTTTAGACATTCTAACTTATTTTTTATAAAAAATTTCAAAATATTTTAATTATAAACATAATAATTTCTATACGAACCAATAAAATTTTTCAAAATTCGAAATCCGTGATAACCTGCGAAAGCAAACGATGTTAAAATTATTAAGTTCTTTATGGTATTCATAGATGAGATACCACTATCCAAATTTTCGCCACAAAATTTATTTTCTTGGTAGTTCATGGATAGGTAAGAATGTAGATTAAAAAAAAATCATATTAAAATATTGGATATATATTGTTTAAATAAATAAATGATTTTGATTATTACATCGATATCAAAAGGTTGATTGTCATAATTTAATTTTTTGAAGTAAAGCCTAGTACAATACTAATAAATTAGAATGTTTGTCAAAATTTAGATGAGGTTACTTTGATAACGTTACTGTTTTATTAATGAATGTTTGATCTTTCTCCAGCGAAAATGAACAATAATTTGTAAAAATATTTATACTTACAAATCAATGAATGCTTTCTGCATCGATTCAGATAAGGGAAATTCGATATTACTCATCTTCATTTCATACTTCGAAAATATCGAATGGATTCTTTTTCGCGAATGTTAGCCATTTTTCGATATCAACGCCGGAAAATATCTATGTCAACCACAAGGATCCTTGGTCAACTGTGAGATCAATTATATATACTGGATTGCCTGCTCCAATACTCAGTTGGCAGCACAAACGAAGCCACTGGCAGCCATATTGGTTCGACTCCACGTACGCTAAATACATTTCTTGCTATTTGTAGTTTTTCTTGTTTTTTTTGCGTTATTGGTATATTTTAGCATATCGATGTAAGAATGAGCAAGTACGAGGTGATAGGTTGAAAATACCTTTTACCTGAGATACCTCCTCACTTTTGAAAGATTCTATTATATTTTATTTGGTATTAATAGTATATTATGCCCTTGTTTATTATTGGATTATAATTTGTGTTTATTTTTTGATAATATTTTTAGCATGAAATATATTTTTTATTTTTTTTTTGACAATTCACTCTTGATGGCCTTTAAATCTATTTTTCTACTTCCTCGAAACATTAAACGATTAGGAAAATGAGAAATTTGGAGTATTTTAAGTACTTCATTCGAAATTATTGAAAACGTGTATTTATAAAAAAATATATAATAATAAAATGGTTTAATACTCCATATTAGGTACTACGCCCTTTTTATTAACTATTAGAATCTGGTCATCACACTTACTAATATAAATGGGATACGTCTGGCCACCAAAACAATTTACTATAGCGTTGAACATACGTTCGCAAAAATAGCTAACCGACAAAGGTTTCATTTTTCTAACATTGAGCAGGCGATCCATCCTTGAGTGCCACATAATTACGAATTTTATAACAACTTTTAAATAATAATCTCGTTACATGAAATCTTGCGAAAACTTGAAAGTTCGCGATGTACTAATGATCTCTCTGTACTTGTTAGTGCTGTACTCTCCCCCTCGCTTTATTCACTTCAAGTGTTCAAACTAAGAATGTAAGATACTAACGTTCATTTAAGTGTTTAGGACTGTCATAGTATTAACTTTATTTGAGAGTAATCTATCAGATTATACAATAATTCGTAAATTAAATATACCAACAATTATGAAAAATTAAAATTATATAAACTTTGGAAATACAGGTATCCATCCCTCCTATAACACGGTAGACAGGTTTCTGAAAAACAGTGTTGTATGAAATCATGTTATACGAAACCCGGAGCCAATAAAAAAGGAGGAGTGTTACGTTCCAAAACCAATTAAAAACGAATAAATTTCTTTAATTCCACATAAGAAACTTAATTTTTATTAAGAATATTATTAACAATGCAAAGAAAAATACACATTTTTCTTTGCTTTATTATTAATATTCTTAATAAAAATTAAGTTTCTTATGTGGAATTAAAGATTTATTCGTTTTTATTATTATTATTATGACAAAAAACAAACGTTTTTTGCTTTAACATAATCAACTTCATTTTCTGAACTTTATGCATTTAAAGTTTGTTTATTCTCTGCTCTCTCTACAAAATTTGTAATCTAAGCTGCTAGAAAACACGCTCCTTAATGTATACCCAAAAGACTTATGAATAAATAAATTTTTCTTCTCTATTGAAGAATAAAAAAATTATTTTTATCCAAGAACTGAATGTCAGAAACACAAAATACTCAACTGTCGTCGATTAACTCAATTTCAAATCGAAATCGAAAATAGACTGCATATCGTCCCTCTCATGGCCAACTAACGAAATTGCATTTTTTTGTGTGTATTGTCCCCCCCTAGTATGGATTTACAAAAATTAGTGAAAATGTTGTGTGTTTTAGGACAGTAAACGTAATTTTCCAAATGTGTCAAGTAAAATCCATGTTGTAGAAGTATCGTGTTATGAGGATTTCCTCAATTTTCAAATCGTGTTAAAGGAAAGATACTATATTAGAATAGAATATTAGTGTATAGTATTATCAATATGCATAGAAAGGGTATACATAAAATATATTAGCCAGATGTATAGCAAAGCAATCACTTATCTTGTAGAATCAGTGTTCAATTCTGGTTCTCGTATTTCAAAAAATTGATACGATGGGTTTGAGTCTATCGTGTTAATCCTCGATATTTATAGTCCAGCTGATCCCGACACGAATGTTTATATTTTTTTACATCGCTTCCTATCTTTGTCGGATACTATAAGTGGCGAAGATATTCAAGGGCTAACCATAACCCTCTAATGGAATCGCCAGATGATCCTACCAGACAACTTATGGTGAGCGCAGTAGCATAGACAGGTAGAAAAGGTCAGAATCCCTCCCATATACATACATCATTAGAGAATTCATTCCACTTATGCATATGTTTTAATATAAATTACAGTATTAACAAATATGAAATGGCACATTTAAAATAACCTTATTGTATTCCTTATCTAATATTTGTACTTTATTTTCATTTATATAAAATAATTATATTAATCAATATTTTATTAGTTTTCATGATCACATTTATTATTTAAATAAATTTCGCCCATGATATCATCTTGCATATGCTACTGATTGGACTTGAAATCGTTCCGCATTTTGTATCGATAATTGGACAATGATTTGGAAGTTATGTTAATTAATAAAAACCTGATTTCATTTAACTCGGTTAATCAGGATAATTATATATATATATCGGAAGAGCTTACCCCAAGTACGCCCTTACCCCACTCCACCTTCTTCTTCTTTCTGTTTATATGGAGGGTGTAGCCACCGCCGAATTTATCTTACTGTAATTAATTATCCAGTAAAACTTGTATCGAAGGTACCTTGGTTTGTATTTGGGTTTAATTTAAATTTATTTTTTTATCAAATTCAACAAAAAAAGTTTTGAGAAATAAAAAGAACAATATAACTGTGAGACCTTCAGACGATATAAAACAGGCTTATAGCCTACCTACGGTCTGTGGGACGGGTAATAAGACATTGAGGCAAAGTTACAGAGACTATAATCTGTTCGCTATAACTTTACCAATACATCTGCACGAAATAATACCCAAAGTCGGAAGTATTTTGTAATATTTAAACCATTAAATATATAATTAAATTGCTTCTAATGATAGTAATTAAAATGATTAAGATTTTTGGTTAGCAATTTAGTATTCTTTTGATTGTAAATAAATTTTCCTAGCAAGAAATTATTATTATTAGCTGAATGATTAACTCCGCCCTTCTTCTTTGTTTGAAAGTAGTTCAGCAATGGCGTCGGATTCTGAAGTAGCTGACGACAGAATCTATTCTTTGAAAGGAAAACTAATACAAAGTACAGCCCAGATGATGAAATGTTGATATTTCAATGATTGTTATTCTTTATTTTATGAAAATAAATATTTAAAAAACAGAATTATCCAACTCAATTTAGAAGCGAAACGAGTATCGCGGAAGGATATATTTTTTAGCGATCGGTAATGAGGCTCTCGCATTGCCACTATCTCCGAGTGAAAGGTTATAACGAACAGACTATACGTTTGAAACTTCCTTTATTAAGAGAAAGAGATTTTACAGACTTGACAATGACATCGGAAGGATAAATACCTTTCTTTTGTTTTAATATTATAATTTTCCTTTTCTTCTTTTCCAAGCATCGTAATAACAATTAATGTCTCTTTTAGACTCAGAATGTACTCGTTTTTTCTTGGGTCCCAATGTCATCCGTTTTCTTGATAGCGCAATCAGATTGGACAATTCACAGAATTATAGAAGATGTTGACAGTTGGCATCCAGTCTTCTAAAGTTTTTTTTGTTGTTTCTCTCTGATACTTTCTCTGCATCTCTCTCCCTCTACGTTTTCTGACCGGCTGCCCTTTTTTCGTCGCCATCTCGGGCAGATACCTGACCCGATCCAATAACACATTAATTCTTTTTTCCGGAGGAGGACAACGTCTGTCTGCATTGTCTATCACTCCAGGTTACATTAGACTTTATTTACGACTTTATCGCCACACCTGCAAAGTTGTATTAGTTTCAATTTGATCGTTATTTCTTTTACAGTTTATTATTCTTTCTTTATGTTGTGGAGACAAAGGTTCTCCGGGCCGGGTAGAACGATATCTTTATCGTTTGTTTTACTTTGAAGGTGTCACTCCGTTCAAATTCCTTTCGTAATTTTCGATGAGGTGGGGAGTGACCTTACAGCAGACCCGAATTTCCACATAACAAACTAATGTTTAATTAGAATTATTTCCAGCAAAGAAAAGGATATTTAGAAACAAAACCAAGAAATTATAATTAGATTTGAAGAAATTACTTTTACTATACTTTACGACAGCATCGGAAGTCAGTATTGAGTCTATGGGAGTGACGTATTACCAACTTTTGTGACGGTATTAATGCGCACGGAACAGTCGATTTCTATGTAAAAGGTAATAGTGTCAGTAAGAACGGTATTTATTTTTATGTAATCGTGCCTCTGGGTTTTCAGTTTCTAATAAGAATTTCAATTCAATTTGTTTCGTTTGACCGCTGATCGTGCAGCCTTTCGAGAACGAATTAAAATTACAACTGTCCGCCATTTTAGAGCAGTTAGAATCAATTGGAATGCGCAGAACATTATTGCTCTTGATCATCGTATATATTATAGACACGAATAAGATATTCCCAACAATAGATTAATATAAACCAATTTATTGGCTAATTTATCCTTGAAATTAATTGATATCCCATTTTTGTCAGTCGCTGCGTAAAATCAGTTTTATTTAGCGAAAGAAGACAAAATAATAATTTTAAAACATACTTTTGAATTTGTAATAGCATTTTAGTTGTTAATTCTGCATAAATTTGTAATCTTACTTTCAAATCGTCAGTAATTTTAAAATTAATTAGAGTTTTAATGATGTCACCATATAAGAAGTTGTGGCTGATAGAATGCAACAGGATTAAATTAACAAAATTTAAATTACTGTAATAAAATTCAAACATTAAAAATTTAGAATAAACATTTTATAAAAGATTTTTCAGTCATCTAATTTTACTTCATTTCTATTTTACTATCTATAAATACTGTTCTGTGAGTCGCAATTTTCACGAAAGCAATTTATCTGTTCCGAAGACATTTTAATCAATTTTTTATTTTTTCATGAAAAGAAGCTTGTGTTTGTGTGATTTTTTTTATATTATTTATATGCTTTTTGCTTATATTCCTAGAATTATATATGTAGATCTATATACAATGGTGATATTCAAAGTATTTAACAACCGGTTCGCTTAAATTTGATGTCGGGGAGGAATCTTGAAGAAATTTACAAAATATTTTTATTTGCATTTGATTAAGAATTGTAGAAGATAGAACAATATTAACAAAATTACATAAATTAAAGAACATAAATAACGATAATAGCACAAACAAGAATATTAACACTTACAAAACAGCGATAGTGATTAATTAATAATTTCCAGATCATTTTCTGATTATTGAAAGGTATAGATGGAACCTTTTCTTTCATTTGCCAAATGGTGTCCTTTTTTTCAGCCATTCTTTGGCATAAGGAACTGCATCAAATTTTTCTAGAGATTTCCAGGACAAAAAAATAACAACTGGTTCTGTTGAACCGGTTGAATAACACCACTGCCTGTATAGATAGTTAATGTAAACTGTAACAGAATTAGAACCAGAAAGTAAATGTTTTTATCAGGTTCACCAAAAATGTAAAGTTTCGAATGTGGCCCTCATATTAAATAATTTATTATAGCCTAACATTATAATAAGTTATTATTTATTAAAAAGTGGCTGCTGTTATTTGAATATTTCCATGATATTCAATATAAATATTTATTTTTCAGATATTTAGTCCCAGTTTTACAATTTTCCGTTAAACTTCTTGTTAGCTTTAACCACCAGTTATCTGTTTTTGTTTTAGATAAACGCTAATTGGTAGTTTAGTAATCAGTAACTACCAATTAGAGTTTATCTAACAACTGTAAAACAGATAACTGCTGGTTAAAGCTAACAGAAACTTTAAAGGTACATTGTAAAACCGGACCTTAGAAAAAGAAAAAGAATTAATCTAAACTCTATAACAAAATTTTATTAATAATTTTAAAAAATACAATTTAGTTATTTTTAGTCACGAAAGATGGCGCAATTAGACGTTAACTGATAGTCAATCTGTTTGCCAGCGAATTATCATAATATGCATTGTTGGTCGTGAGGGTCTCAATTTATCTAACAAGTTGTGTGTTGCTAGAATATAAATTTCCTTAGGGTTGAGATTCAGATTAGCAATAGGAATTTAGGCAAGATTCTGCTTTTCACGGAATCCGAGATTTTTGCATAAGATCATAATATGCATTGTTGGTCGTGAGGGTCTCAATTTATCTAATAAGTTGTGTGTTGCTAGAATATAAATTTCCTTAGGGTTGAGATTCTGATTAGCAATAGGAATTTAGGCAAGATTCTGCTTTTCACGGAATCCGAGATTTTTGCATAATATTTTTTTCTATCGGTATATAAATCAATCGCGAAAATGCACCCGATAAGTAGCTATATGAAAAAGTACTTATCACAACGAAGTATCGATACCTGTGCGGCGACGCCATCTTGAAATAACAATGTCTTGCCAACACTTTCAAGATTTAAAATTATACGAATTCGTGTTATAGAAGAGCGAGCGAACAGTTCAAGTTGTAAAATTACACGAATTCGTGTAATAGAAGAGCGATTTCATTACATGAATTTCGTGTTTTAGGAGAGCACGTTATACGGATGTTTACTGTTATACATCTTGAAAGGGTCGCGCAAGAATTATATTCAAATTGCATTTTCAAGCAAGAACACTTTCAAGATGATGTAATTATACATCTTGATGCAAATATATGGGCGAATTTTCCCTTAAAAATATAAATAAAATATTAAACTCAAAAGAATTTAATTAGTATATTAATATGATGGTATAATTATTAAGCATTAAAGTATTTTTTATTAAGAGATCTTTCCAGCTTATTCATAATCATGTAATCATCACTTATACTACTAAAAAGAAATAAATATATAATTTAAAATCTTAAATATTAATATTTCAATTAATTGTATTTAAAAAAATGATAAAGGCTATATCTTTTTATGTATTTTGTACAATACAGTGATACCTCGGTTCACGAACACAATCCGTTCCTTGACCCTGTTCGTGATCCGAAAAGTTCGTAATCCGAATCAATTTTTCCCATTGCAATTAATATAAATCCAAATAATATGTTTTTTATCCTAGAAAAAAAAATTTTAACATGTTATGGCTCTGTGTGTGGAAATAATACAGAAAGGAAATAAATATAACAGTAATATTAGAAGAAAGCATGTTTAACACCACCTTCACTAACACTTTTAACATTTTTGGGAGCCACAATAAGGGATAAATTTAATTAAATAAAGAAAAAAACTAAAATATCAACACTTGTTGGGACTCTACTGTATCCATGTGAGCTGAGCGAACTGGATTGCTGCTGGGAGTGAGGCTTTGCGCAGGGTTTTGTGCACTGCGAGTCACGTGCACTCCATGCACTCCGTGCGTGTGTTCGTGAACCGAAGCATCGTTCATAAAGCAAAGCAAAATTTGTTCGCAAATGGTGTTCGTAGACCGATTTGTTCGTGAACCGAGATATCACTGTATTTCCAAAAAGTACTTAATAGCGTAATCATTCCAATCTTTCTGGCTATAAATGTTAAATTAAGTTCATGGATGAATTTTCCCAAAATTTGATATTCTGGTCTTTTAAAAAAATCTATTGGACAAATTCAAGTTTGGTTGAAATTAGATTATAATAATGATCTAATTTAGAAATAAAGTCAATGTTTTAGTTCATATCTTTCATATAAAGTAGGGGTGGGCAACCTCCAGCCCGCGGGCCACATTATTTTATTATATCTAATACCAACGCTATGTATACTTACATATCTGTACCTTCTCTTTTTTAAATAAATACTATTATCATCAATTGTTTTTGTTTTGGCCTGTGGTCCACCATAAATTTTTCTATATGGCCCCCTACAAAAAAAAGGTTGCCTCTTGGCCCGTGGCCTACCATAAATTTTTTTATACAGCCCCCTACAAAAAAACGTTGCCCACCCCTGATATGAAGTATTATCTTATGCAAAGCATCCTAGGAATGATTTATCTTAAGGATGAAAAAAGCTGACAAAGTAAAATTTGCTAATACAAGTTGAGTATCCCCAATCTATATGCTTGTATGCTTGGGGATAATCAACTGAGACTGGGAGTGTTTAAGATTTTGAATTTTTCTAGATTTTGGAATACATAAGGAGTTGAAGTGAAAAAAATTTAGACTTTCAGAAAAATTCCTTTCTATTTGATATAAAGAACAAGAATATAAATACAGTAATGAAAATAAATTTAATATCTTTGGAAAAATCTTATCTGAAACACTCCCACAGGATCATCATCATCAGATCTTTTTGACATTTTTAATGATATATAAACAATACAATAGAAATTAGTAGTTACAGATACCTCATACTGACAATGTAACAGTTTATGGAATCAGGACATTGAGTCATGGCTGCATATGTACTAACTATTATATTATCTTTTGATGTATAAATGAAGTCATGAATTAAAGATTGGGGATAATCTGTATTGCAAACATGCATATATTATTATTTTGTTTGTGCATTTATTAACTGGTTTTTTAATATAAATTACACATGAAACAAAAATTCTATAAAAATATTTTGTTTTTAATATAACAATTGGAATTAATTTATTCAATACAATATTTGTTATTTGTTTTGAAGAATACTATATTTTACAAAAGATTTATAAAAAATTAAAAAATATAAAATATCTTTTAATAGTATTATTTGAAATTTCAGTGCAAATAAAATGAAAATTTAATGAAAAGAAAAAAATTTAATAAAAATTTATATCAATAAAATATTTGGAATTTAATAAAAATATTTTATAAAGATATAATTTTATTAAAGCATTGAATGATATTTTTCTAAATGTTGTTTTAAATGAGAAACATAAGCAAAACTTCTTGAACAAAGATGACAGGAATGAGGAAGTGGTCCTTCATGTATTTTCATATGATGATGAAGACTTGTTATCCAAGTATAAGTTCGACCGCAAATAGTACAACAATATTTTTCTTTAATGGCACGATGACAGTTCATATGTCTTGTAAGTACCTGCTGAGTACACAATATTTTTCCACATTCAGGGCATTGTGTGGATTTCTGTTTCTGAGGTATATGAAGATTATTTGAACCTATAACATTAAAATTATACATAGAATGAATCTTAAGAAATTTTATTTTATAATTTATTGTTTTAGTAAGCTATTTTAAAATAATTTACTTGTTATCATTAAAAAAATTGCTGAAATTTATATGATTAGGATGCAAATTAAACTAAAAATCTTTAATTATACATTACTTATTTTAATAATTATAAGTTTATAACTCAAATAATTTTAAGATTTGTTTTATCTTTAACTATATTTTCATTTATGCAAATTTATTATTATTATTAAGCAATATCAAAATAAAATTAATAATATAAATTTTGCCCGAATGCTATAAAAATTATTAAATTTTTACTTAAAATTTGTAAATATACATTTTATTTTAAATTCAATATTTTTAAAAATTATTCTAATAGTATATAGAATTTCAAATCATTCTTAAAAAGTTTAAAAGTTAAATATGTTCTATGTTAATGTTGTATTGGAACGTTATCTAAAGGAAACGTTGTACTGACGAGGGATCGATGACGGGTCTGAAAACGTTTTACTGTAATAAAACGATTTTGTACTTGCTCGTAGTGCTGTATGGATTCTGAACTCATACGTTAAGTGGTATTTTATTATTGTTACCTATATTAATATTTTGATTCGTATTAATAAAAGAATTTTTTTTTGGATTTTTATTTGATGTGCCGCGAAACAAATTCCCCTGCTTCAGTGTGCCATGAAGTAAAAAAGTTTGGCAGATACTGCCTTTGAGGGAAGATTTAAAGAACTTCTAGTTTTGATAAGAAATGAAAAACCAATTTTAGGAACAGAGCATATTTGGAAACATAGCTTTTTTATATCTTGAAACAGATAGTAAATGTTAAATTTTTAATAATTATGAAATATTCTTGCATACTGAACATAATAATTTATATATTTGGAACTATATTATTTGATTTTTCTGTTGCATGATAATTTCAATTAACACTTTCATAATGAATGAACACAGAATATGCATCCAAAATATCAATCTTGTTAAGTCTTAATTGCAGTGGTGACACTATGTTTGCATCCAAAAAACTATTTTTAAGTTTAATAATTTATGATTAATTGAATTTTCAGTATAAATTTTTCTCTCTATCATTGCTTGTTAATAGTTCTCTGTATTTATAATATGTACCTGTTTGGTGTGATCATGTTTTTGTTATTTTTTAGAGAATATTTTACATATTCATCTTTGTTAAATAAAGAAAGTACTGTATATTACTTGAAAACATTTTTGAAATATTTACTATTTTCTTATTACATTAACTGTTTTATAATTGATATTGTATATACAAATCAAATATTACTTATTCTGTTGCAATGAATATTTTTCTTTCATCTTAGAAAATGTTTTTTTTCCAAAGAGTGTCATCTATTTATTTATTTTGTTCTAATTTATAATATATTAATTTATAAAAAATATCTGCAATTTCCTTCTTTTTTTTATTCTGACTTATAATTTTGTAGCTGCATGTATTAATTTGTTGTATAGACTCTACATTCTGAAATGCAAGCTTGAATCTATGTTTTCTACATTATAGTTTAATAATTTTTAATATAAATATGTGTATTATATTGAAACAATGAGCTAAGTTCTGAATATAAACAACTACAAAGTTTAAGAATTTTATAGAATAATGAAAATTTCTTATAAAAACTGTTGTGAAATTTTTCATAAAAATATCCAATTTTTCAAAATAATTATAAAATTCACATTGAATGTATGAAATAGTTTATTAATACATTTTAAAAAATGTTAAATTTAACAAAAATTAACATAACAAAAATAGAGTTTCTAAAGGAAGGAAATTAATCAGCTGATTTTGTTTTCATTGAATCACTTCCTGCATTATTTGATTGATTGCTTATTTCTCATCATAATTTATGACATTGTATTTTGTCTGAAATATATACCATCTACTAACAATAACAAAACCTTAGAACCTAGAATTTTTGAATTTTTATTTTAAATTATCTGTCATTTATGAATTTCTGAATATAAATTATTATTTACAAAAATATTTTTGATGATAAAATTTAAAGAAATATTAATAAAAATCTTTGAAAAAAACAACTTGCTTAACTCATAATATAAGTTCACACAGCACTATTAGCAAGTTTTACAAGACTTTTATTCTGGTATAACATTTTCAGACTAAGCATTAGTCCCTCTTCAGTACCATTGTCTTACAAAACTATTATTCTAAACTGAACAACGTACATAGAACAACATAATTCTAAAAATCGAAATTATAAAATAATGCTTAGTCTGAAAACGTTATACCAGAATAAAAGTCTTGTAAAACTTGTTAATAGTACTGTGAGAAATATTAATACAGGTACTCCTCACTTAATGACCTACCTGTTTAACGACTGCTCAAACTTACGTCCGAGCTTAAGACTATTTTTTTAATGGAATTATTTGGTTCCATACGCATCGCTTAGGACTTTTGTTTGTAAATTCACCACACTCGTAAGTTCCAAAAAACTGAAGAAAAATACTGTACTTTGTGCATAATTAAGATATAAATTTTTAAGTTGAAATTTGTTTCCAATATTTTAATATAGAAACAAGTTTTTCACTTACCGACCAATTCGTTCTACGACCAAGTCGTGAGAACAAAACCCAGTTGTTAAGTGAGGAATACCTGTATTATATTTAGTAAATTTTTGATTTTAGCAAAATTTCCAAATTTTTATACTCATCTCTTAACATCCAGCCAATTCAGCAATGGGGTCATATGATATGTGCCCAGTTCTGTTTCTCATGAAAATGTCCATGCTGACAACAGAAATTAACATTGTTAATAAATTTGTTCATTAATAAACAAATTTTTGTTTTAACATCAGCAACAAAAATCAAAAATAGTGCAAATGAAATATTTTCCTATTTTTGAGATGGTCCCATCAGAAATATGATTCTTCTTAAAACTGCTTAAAACTATACTGCATGATTGCTGAGTTTGTCTTATGTTGATCCCATCAGTTTATAGAATATCTGTTATGAAAGAGTTAATATGAGTTTTTCAAATTCACATGAAGAGCAGCCATACTACAAAATTTTCAGTTAAATTATATTAATGATTTATCATAATCCATCATACAGACTTCTGTTTATAATTACATACTACCAGTTAAATTATATAAATAATCTGTTGCATTGTCAGATCTAGGTTGGTGTTACTGATTACTAAGTTTTGTTTTACATAATATTTAATGATATATTGTTTCAGCACAAATTCAGAACTTGATACAGTAAAATTAATGTATCAAAGTCTACAGTCTGTGCAAAACTAAACTGTGTCCAATATTATCAACATAATAGTTCAAAGTATATTATATTATGATATTAATTGGTCATATATGTATGATATATTTATATTATTTCTTTATTTTTGTCATAATTTTCTTTTTAAATTCTTAGTTTTATATATTTGTTATTATTTCTGATAGTATGCAGTTTCAAGATTGACTAATTAAATAGCTAATAAGTATCTCAAGTAATAATGGAATATGGCTGCACTCTACATAATTTGATTGAAAATTATCTACCATTTTTGATAAGATATTTCTCAATCATATTATGTAGAGTCTCAAACCAACAGTCTGATATTCAAATAAATTTGAAAACTTTTACAATTTTCAATAATTAGAGGGATATAACTTAGCAGTAGTACAATTGACAAAATCTTGTAAGCAATATTTATAATTCAATTACAGTTATTTTATAAAATAAATTATTCTGACTAATTGTTTGCAAGAAATTTGCATAAATATACTTATTGAAGCTGTTTTATTAATTTCTATTTCCTTTAATATCTGAGTAATTACCAGTAATATCAAAAAAAGAAAAAAATGGTCATTAGATAATCCCTTTCCTTTTAATATCTGAGAATCTGAGTTATTAGAATGCAGTATGCTTGGCAGCATGCTGAGGGAAATAATTGTATTTGCTATAATGTATATATATCAGCATATAATATATAACTAAAATATCACAATCTCTTGCTTTACTTATCCAAATAAAGTTATAACAGCACTCTAAGCAAGGTATTCTTAATTTATTAATCAAGAAAAACGTTTTCGGACCTGATTATGGTCCATCTTCAGTTCTACAGTACATAATAAAGCTTTCTATAATTCTTATATCGTTATCGAACAACAATTTTTTAAACATTAGAATTGTGGAACAATTAATAATTTAAATATATGGTTTTTTTTTATACAGATTTTTTGTTTATAAATATGGAGAAAAAACTTGTCTTAATACATTATTAATAATTTTGGTAGAGTGGCATTTAAGCCTAAATTAATAGCTAGAAATATATATACGTATATTTGAAATTATAAATAAGGCTTAGTAATGAATATCATATAAATAGATATATATACATATACAAAATAAAATCGTATAAATACATATAGAGATAAAAATATAACTATTTGAGACTATTAAAATAAATAAGAATAAAGTCCGAATTCAAGAATAACGGAGTCTACCCATGTAACAATCATAAGGAATAACGTCCGAATTCGAAAATGTTTTTCTTGATTAATAAATTAAGAATACCTTGCTTAGAGTGCTGTTATAACTTTATTTAGATATAATATATATTATTAAATACCTTATATATAATGGCATTTTAATGTCATCAAATTTGATTGGACTGAGATTAATTTTCTTTACCCATAAGGCATGATATATAAATAATTTTTAGCATTTTACAGTTAAATTATGCTTTTGATCATTTCATTCCATTATTGAATATAGAGTAATGTTTTGATGGGAAAACATAACATACTAAATTAACTTATGAAATATTTTCTCTTCTGCTACTAGAATTTAGGAACATAACCCTGACTTTTAACATTAAGTCAATTGGATTTTAGTTTCAGTCAGTCACAATTTTCAGGAACCTAATCCTGATATTAAAAAAGGATCTTCTATAATAGACTGTATCATCATTAACCATATTTAACATAATTATAAAAATTAAAATAGATTAATTGAAACATTTCATTAGAGGAAATTTCAGTTAGAAAATTTATTTTTGATGTCAGGAAACTTTTTCAAATACTGTTGTGATTGTTTTAATGCATTTATAAAATATACTTGTAAACAAATTATATAAAATATAAATTGTTTACAAGTAATCCTTGACTTATAATCATTCAACTTACAATATTCCAATTTTATGATTGTCCTTGTGATATTTTGAACTTGATTATTTTCATAGCATATTGGCTAGAAATACTTTTTTGTTTTACTAAAAAGATAGTAAAACAATTACTTACACCTTGGAACTCAAGTTCAATTCAAATTACTTTATAACTTTGAGGATCTGGGATAAAAATCTGGACAATTATATCATTGTAAAAGATTCAAGTATTACATTGTGTATTATTATTACTAAAATTATCATCATCATTATAGTTAATTTTCAACTTATGATGGTTGTTTTGATGGTGTTATCTCTTTTAAAATATAGTTTTCAATTATGACATCATCATTCAGCTATAATATATTGTAAGTTGATGTTTATTATTATAAATTATCTGCTAGTAGTATTCTGAATATTGAGTCTTTTGCTAGTGTTTTATATTTTATTTGAAATATATGTTTTAATTATATATTTTTATGCTTAAATGTAAATTTTATTTATTTTTAAAGGTGTTCAGTATGTGATATTTCCTTGACAAATTGGTATTTTGAAAAAGATGGACTTCTTTTTTGTAAAAATGATTATTGGACAAAATATGGTGAAGCATGCCAGGATTGTGGTGAAATCATTACAGGACCAGTAATGGTAAGAAAATATTTTTTTACTAATAAAAATGAATATTTCTTTTAAATTTACAGCAAATTTCTTTTGATTAATTTTAAATAAATTTTGTTTTAAACAATTATTTTAATAAAGATTTAAATTCAAATTTATTTGGAATTAATCTTTTCTATTCAAAGTACAGTTTGCACCAAAAGATTTATTTTTAAATCATAGCAATTATTTTTCTTTAGAAATTTGAAATAATTAAAAACAGCCTTATATTTATAAAAGCATCATAATTGTAATTAATGATCACAATAACATTTGATGGCTTATTATGTGAGATTAAAAATGATCATCAAATGTTTAAAATAAAATAAATGCCTTATATTATTTTATAAAAAGCATTTAATAAATAAGAAATTACAACAAGCACTTGAAGCAGGATAAATACACTATTTTATTATTAGCAAGTTGAGTGCCATTGACGTGAAAAGACGTCAACATGGCAGAACAAATAAACATTAAAAAACAATAAAAAGTGATATAAATAAAATTCAATCCTGAATTATACAGTGGAGCTATCGTGGAGCGGTTTTTTTGTATTTATGGGGAAAAAATAGGTGCCTCTGATGATGGGTCCTAAATTTTCCGATTGCCAAAATCGTGACACTTTAATTGTTTTATGACGGCCGATTGTTTTGCGGGAAATTGCAGCCAAGCCTACTTTCCCGCCTTGCTTGTGGTATTGGATGTAGAGTGTCAACAAACTATCTCAAGGCCAATTAGAGTAAAGTAGAAAATGTTATAGCTGTTTATGTAGAATTGTGGACAATTTTCGTATATGTTATGTTTTTTGTTATAAATTCGAAAATTTAATAAAATATTAAAATAAAAATATTGAAATGAAGTAAAAATATATCAATAAACATAATTTATTAAAAAAAATGACAATATTTTAATAAATTTCTGTCAATTTTTGACTACTTAATTAACTAACTTAATTAATTAAAAGTTACATAATACTTCGTTTTTTATTGATAATTTTTTAAAATATTATTCGATTTTCTGCATTCATACCTTATTTTATTCAGAAGACTTGCCACTATCCGAAAATACCAAATATTTCGTTGGATGGCTAAGATTTCATATATAAAAATTGTTTTTCTTCCATCTTTGTGAAAGAAATAAAATTCGAAAATATTTATTACATCGTTAGAATCACAATAAAAAACGTAATAAATTATGAAAATTTCAAAAAAATTCAATGAAAATTAAGCGAGATATCGGAATTTACATTTTTTTTGTTTTTTTTTGCATATTGCTTAGGCTTAATTAGAAAAATTCGATGGCCCTGAATAGGTTAGATATATATATATATAATATATATTACATATACTAATAATGCAATTGTTTTCTGGAAACGTAAACAAAATATCAAAATTTTCATGTACTAAAAGTTTACAAAATAGAATATGGTATTCTATCAAAATATTTTATGTGATCATAAAGTATCTTACATTTCTTCAATTGAACAAATACTGTAATTGATTTATTTGAACAGTTCACTATGTATTTGATTTCAGACTAGTTTTTTAACCAAATATAATCACACTTTAATGCACTATTAGCAGATAGACACTGCTAATAGTGCATTAAAGTGTGATTATATTTGTATAAGAGTATAAGCAGTTAAATATTTAGTAAATAGTTTTTTAACCTACTGATTCAAAAATATATAAAAATTTAGTAATTTGGTAAAGAATTCTTTAATAAATAATAGGATAATTTGATTAAAACACTTCTCTCTGTATATTTTGATATTCTCATATTTAGCATTTTATGTACAGTCTGTTTAATAAAGTTGGAGACAATATCGGAAACAGTTCGGCTTTCGTGCAATACACAAAAACAGATGGATTCATTGGCTCAGGAGTTGATCGTCATTCAATGCAAATCGGTAAAGTCCATGTAGTCAGATGCTACATTGGGGGGAGGAAGTTATACTAGATTCGCTTTAGATTTCTCAGTCTAAAAGACTATTTCATTTTATGTCATTAACTTTAAGCTTTATTAATACATTAGGTAGCTTAACAAATAATAATAAAATTAATTAGAGCCATAAAATTACTGGCATTAACTGAATTATCAAGCGATAAGAAGGATTCTTCAAGTGAGCTGAGATAAGTTAGCATTCAAATATGCCACTTGCCATATCTAAAAACATTAGAGAATTAATCCTTCATCACAGGGAAAATGGAATATCTGTAAAAGATATTGGAAATATACTTCAAATAAGCCCAAAAACAATTTATAAACTATTACAGCAATTTCACGAGAGAGAAACCCTATCGCCTAAAAAAAAATCACCTGGGTGTCCACGACTGACTACAAGTTATGAAGATGCAGAAATAATTCGTCTAAGCAAAGAAGATCCGTTCCAATCTGCCAAGTCTATTTTGACGGAAACATTTTCAGTCCCATTTAAACATTTTAAATTTTATCTATTATATAATATGCATATAGTAAGAAACACATCTGAAAATATAACATTAAATATTCAAGAGTTTAAACTTATTTTATAAGTAAATTTTCAAATAAAATTTAAGATTAATTATAAGATGAACTTAATCATTTATTAATATAAAAAAATCACTTTTATGAAGAATTATTTCACAAATACGGAATTATTATTTAATAGTGGGTAACCTATAAGCATTTTATTTAATTAGGAAATATTAATAAAAGTTAACCGTAATTAAATTAATATGATTTTCTAAATTGTAAGGAGGTTTTTTCGTGTTTTATAAAATTAAAGTGATTAAAAAATACAGCAACAAATGTGTCAGGAATTAATCATGTCACCTACATCATCGAAATTCTCCCCCTCTCTGCAATCTACTACATCCCTGTTTATACGGCAACAAGAACAGTCCATTTCATTACAGGCAGCCTTTGCTATGAATTTCCAGACATTGTAAGTGATGTACTTCCTGTCATTGCTGCTCCTACGAACTATGTCTATACCTTTATTAAACGAACTGTACATGATTTATTTATATATAGTGATTTTAAAGATATTCCAATTCTATGATTTGTGATTAATTTTAGCCTCATTTTTTCAGGTTTCTTGAATTAGGGAAAATAGATGAATTAAACATTATAAACAACAGCACATATCCAGTTAGACTTATTAGAAATTTATTTACTACTATTACATGCTAACATTTTCAGTGACTTGGCACCATCATCAGGCATTCTAACAACCATTAATTCATTCCAATTATAGATAAACAAAATTGCTATGGTATTTAAATAATAATATTTGGAATAGAATACATTAAATTTATATTCTTCGAATACATTTCAAATTTAAGTAAACATTCAAATAACTACAGCTCACAAATGCTAAACTATAGTATAGTAGTTTTAAAGGACCACAATTATAGATTTACAAGAAAAATATTCTAAATATATACAATTATAAATTAGAATTTTATAAACTATTTATCGATTTGCAGAATTAGATAATTTTAGATTATTTTATATATACCATCTGTTCATTAAGCTAACTTATTTATATAACTTAGCGGTAACCATCTACCATAGCATACTTCCAGGCTATAGATGGTTCCCAATTCGTTCAGTCATTTATTAATTTTTCTTTATCTGCTCTTTTCAATATTTCGAGCATTTCTGTAATTATTGGTTTTGTATGATTTGGCACATGCTTAATTCTCTTTACCTTATTCCAATTAATAGCGATATCATTCTGGTAAGCTTCTGTTGCTAATGCTATTGTAAGCTTAGCCTGTTGGATATCTCTCTTATCCTCGTTGACTCTCTTTCCGATTGTTCTCAAGGAAAACAGCGGCTTTTTCCCGATTAAAATGAACTTAACAAATCAAAGATTTATTAAAGGAGGTAAGAGAGAGTTTTTACAATTTTTTGATCTTAGAATGCACCCATACCAGACTGAGATCAATAAGTTTGAGGATTTCTACCACGACAATGCTATTAATCGCATCCGAAAAATTCTGAAGAAGAGAGAAAAGCAATCGACTTTGGACACATTCTTTAATGTCTCACAATTGGAAAATAAATATGATAGATGCAAGACCTGTATATATATATATACAGTGAATTCCGCTTAATTGGGACACGCTGGGACTAAGCCATTTTGGCCCAATTAAGCAGCTGCCCCAATTAAACGAAGTAATAATAAATTCTAAAATAAAATATGTAATTCATAGGTAAATAAATAATAGGTAAAAAATAATAATTAGGTACCTATTTTAATGCTTTATTAAAATAGGTGCCTAATTATTAGCTTTTTCCGATCTCCTCTGACTTCATCTTCAACACTGGGCCGCTGATATTCATGTCTCGCCCGCTAACTATACAAAACTATTGATCTAATGCTTCTTCGACTTCGGGATCTTTTCCATCATGCTTTCTTTTGGATATTCCTAGAATTTCTTTCTGTAATGCCCACTCCTCACCCAGTTGATTTTCTTGTTGTAAGAGACACACTATGGTAGATTTTGATTTATTTCAGCGAGTCTACAATGGTTTGTAGTAAATGGCTGGCTATTAATTTTATCCAGCAAAGCTATTTTACTTGAAAGTGTAAAATCCTTTCTTGACATCTTGGCAAAGATTTCAAAATTTTAAATAAAATTGACACTGTAAATGAATATCGCTAGGTACAGTAACGGTAGACTCTTAAGTAGACCACACTTGCCAGACTCACGATGATAGATAACTGATTCTCATGATGCTAGTGTTGCCGAATATAGTATTGTTAAGTATTATTTATCAACGATGATATTTACTTATAATTTTACTAAAGAACAGATGTTTATTTTAGTACAGCGACAGTGTGTCAACGATGTTTATGTAATAAGACGATAAGAAATGACCTGCTCCATTGTGTTAGTATTGTATTGTAGAAAGGTTTAACCTGAAAAATTACCAGTACAATAAAATGATGTTATAATTTTTATATAAGAATTTTTTTTAAAAAGTACACAACAAGTATTAGTGTATGTAGCTGTTGCCATACTTTCGAAAAATCCCTAAAATATATCAAAATTTGAAAGTTCCTTTTCTGCTACTGTCCCAATTAAGCATTTAAATTATTTATTACTTTATTAGTTTGATTTCCATTCTTTAAGATTTGGCCCAATTACGTGGCTGCCCCAATTAACCAGTGGTCAATTAAGCGAAATCCACTGTATCTGCTTTTAAATGATGAGAAATGATCAGATTTTAGAGCATTATTTTTATCATGTATCTTAATTTGATCAATGGGCATTTAGTAAAAAATGTAGATAATACTTATAATGCTAATTATTCACTATTGGTAAATATCATTAACAAAAGACTTAGTGAACAATTTATTGCTATTGATCATTGCTACAATGATAATATTATTTACTGATAATAAATAGTTATAAATAATGATGATTGAAACCAATGATTAATGTTATAGAAAAACAAAATAAAATATGGCCTTATAGGGCCATAAAGAATGGCCAAATGCAAAAAAGAGTTATGTAATGATATGCTCATATTGATGCTGAACAATATTTTATATCATAGTTCTTTCTATCTCTTTTAAATTTTAAATGAGAAAGAAACAAAATAATTTATATAGTATAGATAATATAGCATATAATCTGTACAGT
This sequence comes from Olivierus martensii, assembly GCA_000484575.1. Classification (NCBI taxonomy): domain Eukaryota; kingdom Metazoa; phylum Arthropoda; class Arachnida; order Scorpiones; family Buthidae; genus Olivierus; species Olivierus martensii. The sequence goes on from AYEL01091366.1 coordinate 30,854, forward strand.
ATTAATTATCCAGCTTAGCATAATTTTCCTCTTCAGATTTGAGTTGTCAAAAAAATAGAACAAAAAAAATTATATGAATAAATATAATTATTATTTTAAACATCATGGAAAATTATTACAAATTTATTAAATTAATTGCTTTTCAATAGCTAAATAATAAGCATTTTGCACTAACCTTTCACTAATTTTAAATATGTTGGATGTTCATTTATGAAATCAAGACTTGGTTTATTAAATTCTGGATCTCTATGCCCACCACATTTTAGCCATTGTTCACAATACTTTTTCAGATAATCTAATTCTGCTCCTCTTCTTTCTTCTTTTGTTATCTAGTGATTAAGTATTTTATATAATAATTCATTATTTTATAAATAAATTTATAAAAATCAACACAGCACATTCAGCAGCAGAATTACCAAACTAAACATTTTTTTAATTTCCAATAACGTTTTCAGTATACAACCATACTATCATCAGTTGAGCAATACATTCTAAATAAGAACTACCAACGAATGTAATAAAATAGAACAGAATACATTTAAAAAATTAATTTACAAATATAAAATTAACAGAATAAACATAAAACTTAAGGAGAGCCTCTTTTTATATTATAATATTCTGGTGGGAAGGGGGATAATAAAAACATATTGGTATAAACAGACCTTAGAGGTTAACAGTTCTCCTTGACTGCGCACTTCCACGCCAAGCTTAATTCGTCAGCTTGACTAATATTAATTATATTACCAGAATTATTGGACCTTATAATCTCTAGTTTTTCTCTGAGGGGTAAATCTTTACGATTATCTACATTTTTAACAATTTTGGCAGCCTGCCAATTAATGTTTACGTCTTTTTCGAATGCTCTTTGTGCTAGCGCGGTCACCAGATTACCCTTAGCGATATTATCTCTGTTTGTTCAGCCTATTTTTGAAATTTCTGGCAGTAGCCCCCACATATATTTCGTTGTGCAATGGTATTCTATAAACGCCTGATTTAAAACCCCCTGATCTTTATCATTGCGCAGCATATTAAAGATTGCGGGCGCCCTTTTGAAGGTATGGGACATATTATTAGATTTAAGAGCTTGTTTAATAGTATGACATTTATGCAGTCTACACAGCATGGGGAACCTAGTAGATTTTTCCTGGATATCTCGATCGATGCGGGAGGCTTCTGATTGTCAGTAAGGGAGGCATCAGTATTAAATCTGGCTTTTTCTTTCAAGTAAATGTTTTGCATAAACTTCTTGCTGTACCCATGCCTTAAGCCACATTCATAAATACATTCTACTTCTGCTTTGTGCAGTACTGCATTGCTACAGTGGGTTAGGCTTCTTTTAAAATAGGATGCAAAGGCAGCCTTTTTGTATGTCCAGGGGTCATAAGACCAGCTGGGGATAATCACAAGGGTAGCAGTGGGCTTGATATATACAGTGATGTGAAACGCCTCTTCTGCCTTTATGATTTTGATATCTAAGAATTTGACTTCAGTTTGGCTGACTTGCGCTAGTTTAAGGGAGAACCCGTACTGTTCTTTACAAAAATGATCAACCACACGATGTGCTTTGTGGCTAGATTTCCATAGTATAAACACATCATCCACATACCTTGCATATAGGGCGAACTCATTAATTAGGCAGTGTTGAAGTTGTTTCTCTACTTCTCTAACTACAATTTCCGCCAGCACTCCCGCCATACTATTAAACAAGCTCTTAAATCTAATAATATGTCCCATACCTTCAAAAGGGTGCCCACGATTTTTAATGTGCTACACAATGATAAAGACAAAAGAACAGGGGGCTTTAAATCAGGCGTTTATAGAATACCATTGCACAATGTGGATGATAACCAACCCGAAATATATGTGGGGGCTACTGCCAGAAATTTCAAAGATAGGCTGAACGAACATAGAGATAATATCACTAAGGGTAATCTGGTGACCGTGCTAGCACAAAGAGCATTCAAAAAAGACGTAAACATTAATTGGCAGGCTGCCAAAATTGTTAAAAATGTAGATAATCGTAAAATTCAAAAAAGACGTAAACATTAATTGGCAGGCTGCCAAAATTGCTAAAAATGTAGATAATCGTAAAGATTTACCCCTCAGAGAAAAACTAGAGATTATAAGGTCCAGTAATTCTGGTAATATAATTAATATTAGGCAAGCTGACAAATTAAGCTTGGCGTGGAAGTGCGCAGTCAAGGAGAACTGTTAACCTCTAAGGTCTGTTTATACCAATATGTTTTTATTATCCCCCTCCCCACCAGAATATTATAATATAAAAATAGGCTCTCCTTAAGTTTTATGTTTATTCTGTTAATTTTATATTTGTAAATTAATTTTTTAAATGTATTCTGTTCTATTTTATTACATTCGTTGGTAGTTCTTATTTAGAATGTATTGCTCAACTAATGATAGTATCGTTGTATACTGAAAACGTTATTGGAAATTAAAAAAATATTTAGTTTGGTAATCCTACTGCTGAATGTGCTGTGTTGATTTTTATAAATTATCACTTGGAAATTAAGCAGTTTGTTAGAATTCTAAAACTATACTTATAAATAAATATAAATTAGAGTGATATTTTCTTTTACATTTATTCTTTTACAGTATATAGTCTTAAATAATAAGATCTAGCCAATATTACATAATTTAAAAAAATCAATCACTATCAATATCAAAAAGAAATTATTGTTATGCAATTGATTTAAACTCTCCTCTGGCACTTCTATTTATTTGGTCAGTATTTTTATTAATTAATGGTAAGTATTTTGTAAAATAAATGGTCAGTATATATGGTTATTTTGGTCAGTATAAATAATAAAATGCCAGTATGAAATTGTATTTTGCCTGTACAATTTTGTTTATTTGGTCAGTATAAATAATTAAATTGCAATAATATTTTTAGTTGGTATTTTTTATTGGTTAGTATCTTTGTCTGATCAGAACTTTTTTATTGTAAAATGAGAGAAAATATAAGTATGTGTATAAGATAAAAATGCTTCTATTTATTTGGTCAGTGTGGAGAATTGAGCGTGGGATGTCTGTACTTTATCACTCCCCACCTCGGGTTTTTCCCATTGCAATTAAGACAAAACAAGAGAAATGGGAGAAGTAGGGGGAGCGACACACTGTTAAAATAAATATAGCGAAATACAGCGATGTTACAAACGTTGTATTTCGACCATCTCACAAACTTTTGTCCCCAATAATAATAAATCACGAGTTATGTTTACGTACAGATGTCAAGTCGAGAAGGGGGAACTGACACCTGGTACATCGAGTTGCTAAGCTTAAAAACATCCTGTCTCTCCCCGGGAGAAAGATGAGAGAAAAGGTCACTTAATTATTACCCTATTTAAGAGCGGACACCACCCTTGATCCAGGCCAATTCCATAACAGCCAGACTATTGGTCACAACGTCCTACTTCTCAAGGACCTAATCTCCCTGTCTCCGATGTTTCGACTCATCATCTATTCTCCGCTCTCCCTGTTCACCCAGTTTACAACGAAACCACTCATCTTCCGATCGGTTTGGCTATTTTTATGCCTAGTCGGAAGTGAGACCTGAAACGAAACGTTTTAACCATTGGATTCTATATAATATCTTATTCGATCATCAATCATCTCATGAAGAATCTTAATGAGTGTAATAAGGACTAAAGACTTTAAAAATCAGAGACTAAAGACAATTACAACAACGGTGATTTGTGTTACTCTTCAAGAAACTCGTTGGAAAAAACTAACAACGGAACAGGTATCTCTCTCTATTGACGAAATGTTATGCTTATAAATGATAGAAATCTCTCATTTTAATAAAAAGGAAGTTGTTCTAGTTGAACGTAGTCTTGATCGATTTGCTTTATCTTCATTACCTGTCCTTACACACACGCTTTTATACTGCATATTAGGCCAACGCGTGTCAATATCATCCTCGGGTCTTACGTGTGGGCTTGCGGGCCTCACATCAGTATTTTTTAACATTTTTGGTCAGTATTTTGTAAAATAAATGGTCAGTATATATAAATATTTTGATCAGTATAAATAATTAAATGTCAGTATCAAATTACATTTGGACAGTATAATTTACAATTTTGGTCAGTATAAATAATAAAATTGCAGTAATATTTTTTAGTTGGTATTTTTTATTGGTTAGTATCTTTGTCTGATCAGAACTTTTTTATTGTAAATGAGAAAAAAAATGTGTATAAGAAAAAATGGTTTGTTATATTAAAGAACAAAACATAAAAATGCAAAATAATATATTTTTTATTACTTAACTGATTATCAAAAAAATACTAAATATTAATACATATTAAAAAAACATAATATTAAACTAAAAAATGTTTAATCAATCAACTAAAAGAGCACAGGTTGCTAATTTCAGCTTTCCTCTTGAATGTTTCTCGCCTATAAGTACTTGTTTAGCTGCTGGAGGAGGTTTGACATATTTTAAGCGTATAGCTAAACCTATTATATGCTTGCATATAAATTTCTTAAAAAAAGTTGGGCAAATGCAGCAGCCATTCATCCAGTCTTCTTCTACTTTTGATAGATTCACAATCCAAATTTTGAATGCTCTACGTTTAAATTGATCATAAGTATTCCAGCATTTCTAATATGAGTAATATTTCCTCTTTTGAAACATTGCATTCCTCATTCGATGGACAAAAGTATTGAATTGAATTGTTGCAAATCATTGCTGATACGTTCATGTTTGCTTTTGCCCACTGGTAATCTTTTGTCCATTGATGCAATTCAATTGTACTTGAAATCTTGAACATTCGACTATTGAAAAGTGTTCATAACTTCTGCTATACTGGAAGATAACAAAAAACAAACGAATGTAGCACTATTTAGCAGAGCAATGTATAATTATATCATAAAAATAACTAAAAATTGTATAATCTCAAGGAAACTGATATAATCATTGATTAAAATCCATGGGGATGAAAGTTAACCTCTGCAACTTAATAAGGTCAGAAAAAATACAAAACAAAACGAGAAGGTTGAGTCAGCGAGCAAAAGGAAAAGGGGAAAAATAAATTATAGATATTAAAGGGTAACAACAAAGACAAAGCAGAAGAAGAGGATAAACTACAGTCCTCTGGCCAAACTGCTGAATCAGTGGTGAACTGGACTCTGCCAAATTGCTAAGAGGAGCAAAGCCAAGACCCATCCTCCTGAAGAAGACATATTACAAGAAATAATCTCTCTTCACAGGTATGTGACTTCCACCACTCATACATACACCCATGTTACATGCATGGTTGTCAATTTCCTTGGATGAGGTATGTTCTATATAATGGCTAACTAATTAAACCGAACTACTAGTTCAGCTAAGACACCTGACATGGGGCTGCCCATCGGCACACCTTTATTTTGCTTGTAGAATTTATCTTTATAGGAGAAGTAGGAATGGTGGCAGATTAAAGTACAGATTTCACGACCACTATAACGATAGATTCGCCAAGATCAACACTATTTTTCAACAGGGTAGGATGCATGGCTACAACAACTTTTTTCTTAATAATATCCTGGATCAAGTTAAAAATTCTCAGCACAAGACTTCCTCCGTTAAACAACCAACACAGCTCTCTGTATACCGTGCCTGTCACCAAGTTCCTCTGCTAATGAAGCTTAAACACAACGTGGAAAGCATTGCTAACTTTAAAATAGCCTATAGAAAATTTAATAATATTTTTAATCTCCTACGCAATGATAAACACCCCATCAACCCTCTAAGAAACCCTGACATCTACACACGGCCCTCTGAATACAGGCCTAGTAACAGGTTTTGATGACGTCACGGTAGTTGGCCATATATTACAATACACTGCTGAACGAAACATTTAATTTTCAAGTTAAAAACTATATAAATCTGCATTTATTATGTATTTATTTTTTAAATAATTACTTTTTGTAATTATTATTAACCCTGATTAATAATAATTGATAAAAGTTGATCAATATAATAAAATTTAATTCAATAATCAAATATAAAAACATACTTTCATTTTGAAAGTTGATAAAAGTTGATCAAATTTAATTCAATAATCAAATATAAAAACATACTTTCATTTTGAAAATTGATATTTATTTATTCTACCTAAATGGAGTGTGGCGTCATCTAATGACAAAAAAGAAAAAAATTACGAACAGGTTATTTTTTATTACTATCTGCCAATATAAATATTCGTTCAAAATATTGATCGCATCTGAAATGCTTCCATTCAAATCTATTGGATGCTTCAGCCCGTCGCGTCGCGGCATGCTCTTGCATACGATCCAGAATTTTACTCTCTGTTCTCTACAACAGTTGAATCGCATTGGGCATACTGCGAGTTGCGAACGCAGAGCAGAAAATCTTGCTCTGGCTTTGAGAGCGGGGACGACGTGCTCTACTTCACCGCAGAAGTTCTGGCATTGTATATAACAAGGAAGTTTTATAAAACGTCCTTGGTATACAGTATATCGCTAAAAGTTTTCATAGTCAGACTGTTTTCCTCACAAATAATAAGGCGATAACATCCTTGTATTTTATTTTTACGCTCCTTTCCAATCAGGAAGATTACTATACTCCGTCTCACTCTCAACTGATAGTGACGTTTCGCGATCTTTGGTTGTAACTATCCGGGGTCAGTTTCAACCACGGGCTGCACCCACTCCCGTGGAAGAGTGCCGGATGGTGAAGAACGGGGATCACCAGGCCAGGCCCTGAACCCCGAAAAAACTTTTCAGGAGATGCCGGATCCGGGTCTTCTTGCGTGGCACACCAACGCGTTACTGCTCGGCCATCCAGCCGCATGGCAGTCACATCCGATATTGCTCACGATTCTATCCTCATCATCATTTATACAAAACATTTTCACTGTGATCATTTCCTTTTCATATCCGATGTGGAATATCTGGTCCCAAATTATGTAGTTATTACTATCATGTACCAACGAATCAGCCAACATATTCACATGATCAATTTTGCAATCCGCTTTCTTCGAGACATCAGATGAAAAAAATGATCAGCAACGACACACATGATCATGTATTGGTTCTCATTTTTCTCACTAAAATATAATATACATCATATGCGACCTTTCTGTAAAGGGCCGTGCCAAGGATGAAACGAGCGAGGCACTTGTCTTAGATTACGAACCGCTTCACGCATTTTCAGTTATTAAAAATTATTTAGGAAAATGTGAAAGGCCCGCTAAAAGAAAGATTAAATAATTACTACCATTTTCGATTTTATATGTTTTAATTACTCCAATCCGTTTATCTTTTTTATATTAAAACATGTATCAGAAAAACGTATTTTAAATAAATTATATACAGTATATATTTTTAAATATTTTACAGGAGAGCTCAATATTTCATTCTTGCATCAGGTATTAAAATAGCTCTGAACGGCTCTGTTTCTGTCAACGATGGTTTCTTTAGATGTCACTTTCGAATATTCTGCCATGGTCTATAAATCTTTCAAAAGAACCTCAAAATGCTTCATGCTTACCACACCTTCAGGAAGCTAGAAATGATTCCCAATTTTAAAAAAATCACAATGAAAACAAAACTAGAAATGAAATCTTACCATAAACACGCCTGCCTTTCTTAAGTTGTTTCTGATGCACTTGATGATATGTGGCACATCTATGACAGTAAAAACATTCCGGGAGGTGTCTACTGGATTTTGAAACGACATTTTTAAATTATTTTTATCTCCAGATATTCCAAGTGTATGTAAAGCACTTTTGTTTGTGGTAGAGCCATCACAGACAGTCCCACTTACAATTGCCCCTGCTTTTTCCATGTTGATGATAGCCTGCAGAATCAATTTAGCTAACCGAGTTCCTGGGGTGGCACCCTTTACACAAAAGGCTGCAAGTGTTTGCACCCAGCCATTATTGTGAGGCTGAAAAAGAAAAACTAAAGCATGTTCACCTTCGACAGCTTGTAAATCCATGTATCTCAAACTGCCAAAATCAGCAAGACCCAAAAATTTCCTACTGTGTTTGTTGTATTCTAAATGAGGATGCAGTGCTATTTCATCCCAGATCAGTATGCCCCTTCTTTCTCTTTCAGGTAGCTGGTCAAGTTTCATCTTCAGGGTAATGAAAATTTTCTCATCAAAACCGAAGTCAGCATCCAAATTATTAATATATCTGTGTAATGTGGTTTTGGCAGGCAATGGCAGATAATTATTTGTTTGTAAAAATTCATAGCCTGAAGCTAAGCGAATGCTCAGTAGAATGCAGTCTAAGATCCATTCAGAATCATATCTCATATCATTGGGATCACTATTAAATTTTCTGAAAAAATGCTGTATAATTTCTTGTTGTTTTTTTGGAAGGGATTGCCATTTTTCATTCAAATGATGTTTCTCTTCTAGAGATGACTTTATTTTTGATATTTCAGCTTTCAGTTGTTTATTTTCTGTTTGAGTTTTCTTCAGGCTGTGGCGGAGTGTATAAATTTTTTGTTTTAAGTTTGCTATGTTCATTGAAGAGGTATACAATTTGTTCTTTCTGTGTGGCTTTGCATCTGCAGGGAATTTCATTAATAATTAAATCACAATTATATAAAAAAAGAAATTTCTATTTATGTACATTGATGCAGTCTGGTAAATGAAATAATAATAAATGCTTTAAGTAAAATGCAAGGCTTTACCATGTTTAGAATTCACTGTCTCAATATTATGCATGGTGGTATTGCTGGATTTTTCTTTCAAAGATGATAAATCAGCTGCAACTAGAAAAATATTGATTTAATCTTATAATAAATAATACATTTTTATCAATATAATACACTTTTTATAAAACTTACCATTGTCAAAGTGTATCATCTCGGCATCCAAAACAGTAGTGGTAAGGGATGGAGGATGAGAACTCAGGGAGGATGAGAACTCAGATAAGGAAACTGTAAAAGATTTAAAAACATATAACATGATACAAGTATAGGAGTAAGTGTAATATTGAAAATCTGTTCAATTCCCTTTTAATTCGTTAAACTCCTCCCTCTTAGTATATTTTGAAAAAGTGTATTATACAGTACATTTATAATTTCATACCTGAGTTTTCTTTTACTTTTGGGTTATAGCTGTCTGTCAATTTTCGTTTTGTTGAATCAAACATTGATTTTCGTTTTGTTGGTGAAGTCCTTTGTGGTGGCAGTTTTTTTGTGAGGTAATGTGGCAAATTTGGAAATATTGTTGGTTTTGCATCTTCAGTTAATCTCCATCTTGCCCTTTCAATCTTCACTTCTTGACCATTTATAATATGATTGAAGGTTTTTATAATAAATCTCTGATCAAAATGAACATCGCATACTGAATTCTTAAACGTAAATTCACGATCTGCTCGTGGTATAAGTCGTTTCCATTGCCTGAGTTGCTCATCGTTTCCTTGTTTCACCTTGAACAAGCGCCGTTTTTCCTTACAGGATTTATATCCTGAATTGCAGCCAGGAACAAAACAATATGGCATTTTTTGTCAAAAAATAAAAATAGTTCTATTACAAGCACGAATTGCACGAAAAACATGTACCAGCGCCTCTAGTGATGGGATTTCAAAACAAAAAATCTTATGGCAATGGCATCGAAGTGGAATGAATAGACCATGATTCTGCTCATCGTTGCTTTAATCCGTGGTTGCTTACGAAAATCAAAGCTAGGTTTGACGGAAATAGCGTCACTCAACACTTCCTGTACTCTCGTCACCGAAGTGATCTACAGGTAGTTTATCACACTGTGACCATGTGACCCAATGGAAACAATATTTCATTTGAGCATTCTTTACGGTAACCTTCTTTACTAGGAATATAGGACTTTTGCATCACTTTATTGGTCGTCTCATCCTATTAACTTAGAGAAGCATATCAAGACTTTGGAGATTACAGTACATCATTCGATTTAATAGATTTTGAACAGCCAGTTTATAAAGTGAAAGACAAGGCCATAATCGTCAAAAAAGGAGTTTTTTTAATGTGGAATCGATTTGGGGCTTCAATCATTGCTAATTTCTCCATTTTGAAACAGGTTTTTAAAATGTCATCTCGCTTTATTTACCTATACTTGTGATTCTACCACAATCTATTTTCAAAGAGAGAAATCATGGTGATTTTTATGTTTTGACAATAAACAGATGAATTCTAGTGTAACTATAATTCATTGCATTGTAATAGAAACTGCATAGTCAGATATTCATAACACAATACTAGAATATGGATATGACAAGCCTTTAATAGTAAACATTTCGTGAATATTAAGAAAATCATTATATGAATTATAATGCTTAATGAAAATCAATTGTTGTTGTTATTCTTGTCAGAAAATTTTTTGAAATTTGACCTGATTTGCTTGTTTGGTATTTATGAATTAATAGATAACTGCTATAATGTCACTTTTTTATTTGCTTCTGCTTGTAACAGTAAGAATCTTAAAGTTACAATTGAAAAAGTTTTAGAATTGTATCAATGTGAGCAAATGTGTGTTGGAATTTTGGTCACAAATTCTAAACTGAATGTTGAAGAAGTTAAAATGAATATCGATATCAGTTTTATACTGCGAATAAATTTACAAAATCAGTTATATGACTTTCATTCAATTTTGTTTAAAAATCAAATTGTCGAATCAAAAAATATAAAAATAATTCTTTTTAATGGGAATCAGTTATTCTCTTCTGAACTTTTACCTTTGACTGTAAATTATAACAATGATGTTAAAAACAGTCAAACTTTTCTTCATTTCTTATTAAAAAATTCCAATTTGAAGCAAAATATTGATTTAATGAAGCCATTTGTTATTGTTTTTCCAAAAGAAAATTCTTGGTGGTGCCACTTCTTCATGAATTTAAACAAAATAATAATTATAGCAACAAAAACTTTAAATGGATTTTACATCCATAATAAAATGAGGTAATTATTTTCATAATATAAAATGATGAACCAAGAAACAAGCTTGAATGCTACCATTTACTTACTGGCTTAGATTGTTTTGTTTATTAGTTAAATGTTGACTATGCTGTTATTAATGCTTGAGCATGAAAATTTTTTCTACTTGAATATTTAATTCACTGTATGCTGAATGGTAACAGTCAAACTAGATTCTTGCCAATGATAAATTTACACATTGTTTATTAAGATACTGAATATCAGTTATTTATCTTCCATAAAAAAAATCTTAAAATCTTTCTAGAATGAGAGTTTATAAAGTATTTGTGATCATTTAAAGAATTATAGGATGTGTTTTAATTTGCAGAACTAACTTAAACAGAACCAAAACTTAAACTAGAGAAAATTACATTAACAAAAGTACTTTTAGGCTAAAATTTCCATTTTCATTTAGTTTTAATTAAAATTCTTATCTAATTTTAGCATTACTACTGCAAAAAATATGTAATGTGTAAAAGTTATTAGTAAAATAAGATGATTACTACAATTTAAAAGTGACATTTTTTCTTAATCATCAACTAAATAACTATTTTTAAATTATTCTGTTTATTTGCTACATATTAAATGTTTTGTGGTAATTATTTAACTCCTTACAATATTTATAATTACAGCTTTTAGCATTTTTATGCATTACCTTGTAAAAAGTCTTTTAATAGACTAATTATTGCAGTTATGTTCCAAGCCCACTGTTATAAAATAAATCATTAATTTTTTTCATTTGCTAATGGATATAAAAACCTAAAAACATATTTACACTAGCGAGTTTGCGCAATGGTATTTTCCGTTATAAAAAGACCTGTTATAACCTTACAGCTCCCATAACGTCCTAAGCATAACGGAAGCTTCCCGTTATAAGATTACATTATAAAATAAAGTTATAACGGTAGCCAATCAAAGTAATCGCTCCCTTATAAAGGAAGCCAATAAGAATTGTACCTTCATGTAAATAATATCTACATTTTAAATTCAAATAACGAAATAAATAAATAAATTACCTGAAATGATGTCTATCAACAGTTTCGAATCTCGTGAGCAATTGAAGAGCATTATGTAAAATATGTTTTTTTTTTTTTTTTTCAAATGTAAAAAGATGTGTAAAGTTCGAAAGTGGTATATCATTTATATTAAATATCGCTCTTTCATATAAATGTTCATGTTCCTTAGTTGCTCTTTTCATAGCTGTAAAAATAAAATAGTCTTCTAATGCATCTGGATCAAACGCCATCATATTATATACATCCATGTTTGTATTTTTACTTTTTCTACCGTGAGAGGGACAGAAAATAGCCTCGATTTCAGCATGTTTATATCGTTATAAATATAAGGGAAACCAGTTGATGCGCAAACGCAATTTATAATGTTTAACTTACGCTATGTATAA